>CM055192.1:7796491-7833387 GCA_029224185.1 Karalla daura | reverse complement strand
TATCCGCGCGCTCCCTCGTTCGCCTCTCAAATCACTTCTCATTAGCGGGGTCCAAGAGGTACGAGACCGGCAGCTAAGTGGAGGGGAGGTTAGCTGGATGCTGCGACTGCAGCAGAGTTGGATACAGGTTTTTTTGGGGGGGTTTTCTGTTGTCTTGTTCCTCTGCCATCACGATCTAAGCGTTTTCCTCCCCGTCCCCCCCCACAGGTGGTGTATTTCACCGAAATGTACAAGATCTTCAGCGACCTGACGGAGCAGATCGACCAGGCCGGGCTGACCGACGAGCAGAGGGAGAGGGAGACGGAGGCCAAGCTGAGCGAGCTGCGCGCCCTGTCCATCGTGGCCGACGACTGAGAGGGGGAGGGAGGGAGGGGGGCGGGGGGGGCGGGGGGGGAGGAGGGGGCGAGCATCCCGGGACGGGGACGCCTCTCCGGACTCTCCCTCGGAGCGGTCCTTCACGGACGGCCCCAGCCTTACCCCGATCTCCCGCTCGCCTCGGCCGACACCCCCTCACCCCCAGCCGCTCCTTTTGCACTACGCTCCCTCGTCTCCCCCCTCACACTCTCCGCGGCTCGATCGCAGCCGAAACGCCACATTAACTAAGCCATCAGCCAAGTGCGACATTATAAGCCAATACGTTTTGTTCCGCGTCGTCTTCTTTTTTTAGCGGAAGGAATCAAACCGCTCTCGTCGGAGCTAATTAACGGGGGTCACACTCCTTGGTTTCAGAGACGTCTAACACCATTTGTTTCCCGAGCGGGAAACGAGCTTCTGTCACTAACGGGCTGTCAAAAAGGTGGATTTCATCACCCCGCCCTGACATGACAAAACACTACGGACTGAATGTCGCCCGCCGTACCGCAGAATGCTCTTTACTTGTGCGTCCCGGCCTTTGCTCGGTCTAGACGTCGAGCTCCACGTCGAGACGTGTTTCCCAGGGAGGGGGGGGGGGGGGTCGTACGGGACGGTCACATCTACCTGCGCGAGCCCCGGGGCCCGTGTCGCCTGTCCCGTCTCCGGCCCTGACCGGAGCCAGGCCCCGCGTGGAGCCAGAGCCGTGCCTCCGCACTCCGGCCTCCGAGAGGAAGAGCGGGAAGTCCCGTGGCTGTCCAAAACCAAGGCTGCTGCTCCCTCTAGTGGTCCGGGGCGCTCACGACACGCGGGTCTTCCTCCTCCTCCTCCTCCTCTCCACTCCACTCCACGGCCAGGCCTCCTGCTTTCCCTCCTCCGCCCCGGGGTCGGGGGCCAGCCCACGTCCGGACCAACTCATACTGCCATTGCACTCCTGTGTTTCCACCCTACACTACCCTGTCAGACGTTTTGATCCGGTAACCGGGGCGACGGCTCATCGGATCGTCCATGCCGTCTTGCGTGTTTTAACGAAGGTGCTTTTCTAACCATTTGTGAAGGGTTCACTGGTTGTGGTATTTCAGTCTTTTTTTGTGACACACCGTAGATGTTGAAGTTGTATTTAGGCTCATTGAATGTACTACGTGATCATCTCTCCTCTTCGTGAAAATAAACAGACCATAACTAACTAACGTTGTCAACCTTGTGTTTTGAGTGGAGGTTCAAGAAGCGAGTCACACGGGCCGTCATCTCTCCTATCGTTTATTTCTGCTCTGTTTCACGTCACTGGAGTTAGTAGCGTCCCGTCGACACATCCCAATATAAGCATATTTACACTTGAGCCACGTTTCTTTACAAAGTCTAGCTGGTGTCAGCCTCGGGCAAAAGATCGCAACCCCCGAGTCCAAAAACACTGGGATGCCGTCCAAACCGTAACACAAAATGGAATCATCACGGAATCAAACTTTTTGACATAATTTTTCTTGTTTGTTTTATCTCAACTTAGCCGTAGATGTCAGCTCATTCTGTACTCGATGGCATGTCGGGACAGGGACAGGGACAACTCTAGATGGGGAACGTGGAGTGGTCAGGTTTCCACAGGCTCCAAATGTTTGTGGAGTCGAGGGTTGTTGCTCGCACCGAACCACCTTAAAGAGCACATGACCGTTGAAGTCAGAGCCACGCAGACCCAGCAGCCGTACAACACGAACCTACAGTTAATGTGAGTCACGGGAGCCCAAATACACTCGAGTGTCCCTTTCATAAAGTCCTTGCATGGGAGCGGGAACTGGGCGGCACAAGTAACGGGTCCTACCCTCTCTGCAGGCTGCTTCCTAATAACTTACGTGATTCCTAGCGCTACTACGGCTAAACGACAATGCCCTTATCGGCAACATATCCCAGTGAGTCACAACTCTCGAATTAGTGATGGGAGACTGACGAGTTAAACATTACGCCGTCCGACGGGTGGACGTGAATTACAGCTGAAGTCAGGCACCGCTGGTCGTTTTAATCTCAAGTCTCTCGCGCCTCCTCTCCGCCTTCCCTTATTGGATACCGGGGGTTCCCGTTTCTGTCGAGCGAGGCCCGCCGGCTCCTCTTAGATGGGCGTCTTGCTGTACATGCTCGCTATCTGCTCCTGGAAGACTCTGCGGATGTCGGCGCGTCTGCTTTTCAGGGTGGGGGTGAGCAGGCCGTTGGCGATGCTGAACGTCTCAGGGTGCAGGTGAATGTCCTTCACCTGGACGCACAGAGAGAGGGAGGGAGGGAGGGAGGGAGGGAGGTCAAACATTCACACAGAGACACGATAGGTCCAATCAGGTTTGACTGAGTGGAGTCAGAGGTGACCCACTTGTTCGAAGGACTTGAGGCCGGCCTTCTTGCCCTCAGCGGTCATGTCCTGCAGCACGGCCTTCTTCACATCCTGTCGGGGGGAACGAGACAGTTTTGGAGGAGGAATCACGAATCATTCAATTTGCGTTTATGAGACGTACCGGATTCTGGCACAGCTCCTCATAGGACCCCACGATCCCCTGCTCTTTAGCCCAGTCAGCAAACACCTCGGGGTCCGGCACCACTATGCCAATGAGATAAGACTGGGGGGGAAGTAAAGAAATAAGAGGAGCAGTTCAAACCCGGCCGCTGACGGCTGATAGGTGATAGGTGACATCACGTGATTAGCCGCTTTACCTGCAGACTGTGTCCGTGCACGAACACCTGCAGCACGGGGACACAGCGCAGGTAGACGTTCTCGATCTTCTCCGGGGCGATGTACTCGCCCTGGGACAGCTTGAAGATGTGCTTCTTCCTGTCAATGATGCGTAGCGTCCCGTTCTGACAACAGACCAACACGTTCCGTGAGTCACAGGTGGCGACGCCTGTCGCCTTGGGGCGGACCCGGGTCGGCTGTGCGGCCTTACCGGAAGCCACTGGCCCACATCCCCGGTGTGCAGCCAGCCGTCCCCGTCCAGGGCTTCGGACGTCCTCTCGGGGTCCTTCAGGTAGCCCCGGAACACACTGGGGCCCCGGATGCAGATCTAACGGGACGAGGACAATGAGAGGGGAGGGATGAGGGGGTGGGAGAGAGACCTGGGACCGGTTAAGATGCTGGGAGTCCAGCCGCTCACCTCCCCGTCTCCGTTCTTGGCGTAGTAGTTCATGTCGGGGATGTCCACCAGCTTCACCATGGCGCAGGGCAGAGGAGCCCCAACGTGACCTGACACACACACACACACACACACACACACACACACACACACACACAGCCCCGCTGAGGACCCACCATACCGGCTCCACACAGACCAGACCCCGCAGCCGGAGCCTGCCTTACCCGCGCTCCAGTCTCCCGGCATGGAGAAGGTGCAGCCGGCGGTGCACTCGGTCTGCCCGTAGCCCTCGAAGATCAGGCAGCCCAGGGTGGCCCTGAGGAAGGACAGCACGGTGGGGGAGATGGGGGCCGAGGCCGTCAGGGCGAAGCGCAGGTTCCCTCCCAGGCTGGCCTGAGAGGCGCGCAGCGGGCACGGCGGCGTCCAGGCACAATCGAAGGCAAAAAAAAAAGGAGAGAAAAAAAAAAAAGCGAGGTTCCATTTTCACAGCGTTCTCCAACCTAGACCATATTTTCCCATCTGCAGCGGCCGCGCCGAGCCAAAAGCTTGGAGCGCCTGCTCGCCCGTGCGCCTGCCTCTCCAATACCCTCCCACCGGACCAATATGCTCTGGGCGATTTTGGCACGGGTGGCTGGAACGCCGCTCGTAAAGTTTGGATGCAGTTTTATTGACTATGTGCGGGAGCCGACTTCATCGCGTCCCGCGAGAAACCCAAACCGGCGTCAGGCCGTGGCGGCTCACCTGGATGCGGTTGAAGACCAGCTTGTCCCACAGGCTGTTGTTACGCACCACCCCGCTGCTGAGCTCCGCCTGCTTTCTCCTCACGGCGTAGTGGAGCAGAGCCCGCCGCAGGGGGGAGTTCACAGAACCCAGGATCTTCGCGGCACAGGGAAAAAAGAGAGGAGTCTCTTGTGATTTTTCCACACTTGCGGTGATCCACAGACCAAAGCCGGGCCCCTCTGGTCTACTCACCTTGTCGTAGATGCGATTGAGCAGGCGAGGCACGACGGGAAAGAAGGTGGGTTTGAGGGTCTTGATGTCGTCCATGAGGAGGGAGATGTCGCCCTGGTAGAAGCCCACTCTGGCCCCGTGGCAGAACATGGACACCTGGGAGAGAGATGCCAGAGTCGGTTCAGGCTTCACACACGCGCACTGACAGGGAGGGAGGGAGTCCGACTCACCTGGATCATCCTCTCGAACATGTGGGCCAGCGGCAGGTACGAGATGGACACGTCCTCTTGCCGGATGATGAAGGAGCCCTGGAGGGCGGGCGGGCAAAGCACAGGGGAGAGGTGAAGAACGCAGGCGGCGGCTTCCTGTGAGGCCTCGCAATGCCAATCAGCGGTTACATAGCATAGTCTTTATCAGGTGGGGGGGGGGGCAATTAGTTAAAGTACCTCAGAGGGGGGGCAATCGAACAGCAAACAATTAATCATAGCATTACACACAGTAGGTTAGGGGGGAGAGATGTTCGCTGCCAGGCTGTTCTCAATTAGACAAGGAGGCGGAAGTGTAGACAGACCTCCAGGATCTTAATGACAGAGGAAGTGTTGGAGGCGATGTTGCCGTGGGTGATCATGGCTCCCTTGGGCTTCCCTGGATAAATAAACAAGGCATTACTGCAGTGGCCCGCGCCGCACAGGAAACTACAGCGCTGGCCCGGAGAGCGGTCGTTAGTGGGCAGCGGGAGGACACTCCCCTGATGCCGAGAGCGAGGGATAATTGCGCCGAGTCGGAGGAAATCAGACAGTACCTGTGGTTCCACTGGTGAAGCAGACCACGGCCAGATCCTGGGGCTGGGGCGGCTACAGCGGGCAGCAATGAAACATGAGAGTCAGGCTTCCTCCACTCTTAACTTTCCGGCCGTGTTTACAATGGGTGTTGATATCTGCTGGGACCCGGGCGACTATAAAACTGTCATCCCGGCGCTTAGAGGGGCAGTGGGGGTCGTTTACTGGCAGCGGCCCGCTGCGGTGACGTAGCGGGTGATGAGAAGGGGCTCACACTCACCACAGGGTCTTTGAGGTTCTGCCTGCCCAGGTCCTAGCATGTGGACAGAGAGGAGTCAGAGCGCGCCAGTTAAACACATCAGCAGGCCAAATTACAGGCGCCCGCGTCTCTAATGAGTCCGGCTGAGTGAGGGCTCCCACCCCGGGGGGCCCCCAGGGCCTCACCATGAGCTGCTCCAGCCTCAGAACCTCCACCTGGCACTCCTCCGCCCGGGCGGCGAAGGCCTCGCTGAAGGGGCCGAAGAGGACCAGGCAGGAGAGCGTGGGAGTCACGCCTTTCTCCTTGTTCTCCAGCAGGGACGCCGCCTTCTCCTCCCGGTCACAGATCACCAGAGAGATCTCCGCTGAGACACACACACACACACACACACACACAGCAGATGAGAGGCACTCAACTCTAAGTAGCGAGTGGTAAAAAGTAAGTGAGAACTGCTACGCACGGCAGCGTGATTGGCAGCTAAACACGAGAAGTAGTAACTGCAGCGAAATCACTTTTCAGGAGTCAGCAGTTTGTTTTTTTTCTTAAAGCCACGCGACGCCTGCCAACTCCCAGAGCGTGATTAAGTACGTTTACGAAAACCTGCGCTGCCACTTTCTCACCTCACCTTACCTTAAATGAGTATTCAGCAGAACAAGAATGAGATAAATGCTGAAGCTAAAACATCCATAAATCAAAGAACCAATACTTTCTTGGTTCATCAAAACACACAATACCCTAGAGACTAATGAATTTCCTTACTTTCGGTCTATTTCTCTTTGTCATTATCATGAACTCTATTTACATCAACTACTTGAACCTCTGTGCGGGTGTCGGAGCAGTTCAACCACTCCTCCGCACTCTGAAACTGCATACTCATCCTTTTTTCTTCTTTTTTTTTTTTCCCCCCTCCTCCTCACCCAGGTTGACGATGTGGACCATGGCCTCGATCCCCAGGGTCTCGTACAGAGGCACCACGGCCATGGAGTAGGTGTAGCAGGCCAGCTCTGAGATGATCCACTGTTGGCAGCAGAGGGCGACAGAGTAGCACAGTTAGACCCAGCTACAGCTTCTCTCTCTCTCCCTCTCTCTCTCTCCCTCCCTCCTCTCTCTCCCTCCTCTCTCTCCCGCTGTCTCTCTGCTCACTGTTGCACATCAAACTACACCAAAGATACTTGAACGGGAGGTTAAGAGCTCTGTCGGAGCGGAAAATTGTCTGTCGCTTTGGACGTCCTTGCGGGGGGCGACAGGGACAGCCCCGGCCGATGGGTTCATTAGAGACTCAGGGTGGATGGGACACGCATGCTTCACTATTAACTGGCCCGGAAGACCTAGGCTCACCCCCAGCACTCAGTGCTCTCAGTGCAGGTGAAGGGAAACTCACGCAGAAACATTGCATTTCGTTTTTCAGAGAATATGTGTATATATGCGTGTGTGCGTGTGTGTTAAAGGTCAGGACTGGGGGACCTGGCAGCAGGTACTTATCTCATCTCTTCTGCCAGCTCACGGCGAGTTCCCTACCTCTGGTCTGTTCTGTGCAAATATGCCGACAAACTGCTCGGGGTTGGGCTTGCAGCCTTTGGCCAGCAGCCCGGAGCCCAGCGCCTGTGCCCTCTGAGCCACCTGCGGAGACAGAGAGGGAGACGCTCGCTCAGCAAGCAGCACAGACGCAGGCAGCAGAGGTGCTGAGGACGGCGGCCACGTGTCCAGGCCCAGCTGCTGACATCTGACTGGCCCGCTGCCCGAACAAGAGTAAGAATAAGAGGCGGGGCCGCAGGTTTAGATGTGCCGCTTGCTTTTTGGATGGATTTCATCGTCTTAACCTTATTTGTTTGCTGGCTCCACTGTGGCCGACAGGACTGTTCATCCTCCACATTAAAGTTATGAAACACAGGAGTTACTGTCATGTTACTGAGGGTTGATATGAGGAACTGTTAAATCACGGATTCAGGATGAAACCTGGTGACCTCGGTGTAGGAGATCCACTGGTAGGGCTCCCCAGGCTTCCTGAAGCCCAGACACGCACCATCTCCTGTTGGACATGGAAGAAAAATGATGACAGGTCAGTTCAGAAACACATCTACTGCTACTCATAAAAGTGATTACCTGTAGGATTTCAACATGATTAATAGAAACTAAGAATTAGAGCCACTGATGACAGGACATGCCTGGGGGGCGGACGGTGAACCATTAGTGTGGTTTGTCATTAATTCAGAGGGTGTCTATGTGTGTACGTTGTCCCTTAGCTTTTATGCTTGAATGTAGATTGAACAGCCTTAATATCAAATGCGTGTCTATTAAGATTAAAACTGACTTCATGACTGATGTAGCGGCAGGGCTATTACACCAGAGTTTATCAAATTAATGATAACATCAAACATCGTTAATGGCAATTATTTCTAATTATAAAATGACACCGCTTGATCTATGGTTTAATAAAGCCCTACAAGATGTGTCATCTCCCTCCACTGATTTCCCTTCACTTAGACCGGGGTCTGTCCCCGCTCCTTCGTTATGAACGAGTCGTCTTTGAGGCTTCGCTGCTCCACCTGCGATCCTCAGGCCGCGCTGGAACATGTCGTAGGCCGTGCGGGTGTCGTCGTAGTAGAACTCCAGCAGCGCGTCGTCCTCGAGGAGGGCCGATCGCCTGCAGCTGGGGTCGCCCTGCGGCACAGCAGCAGCAGCAGCGCGTCACACGGGAACAGCGTCAGACGGCGCCGCGCGCCCACGTTCAGCTCCGCTGGAACGGATACTCACGCCGACGGCCACGGACTGGGCCTGCAGGTCGCAGGGCGGACGCATGGGCCTCGGCCGGGTCACCAGCCAGTACGCTGTGAGCGAGGCCAGGGCCCCCAGGCCCAGCAGGGAGGAGGGGGACAGCGACAGCGAGGACAGGGAGAAGGACGACAGGGACAGGGACGGCAGCAGGCCGCGCAGCTCCTCCGACTCTGAGCCTCGGGGTCCGGCGCTGGAGCGAAGTGACCGTAACCACTCCTGGAAATGCATAGCTGAGGGAGAGGGAGGGAGGGAAGCCAGCGAGGTGAGTGCTCACATCCCAGACATGCCAGTGAGTCGCATCCCCTGCAGAGGGCAGCATGCCGTAAACATGTGGTGGCTGCAGTGTCGTCCCATTTCACTTCTGAGGTCATCTATCCATCTGGACTTTATGTATTTTGAGGGACTTTTTTTCCTACATATGTGGTGAAATGTCACTGACAAGCTTCTTCCTCAGTCTCTGATTCCTCTCCCGACTGTGGATTAAACATGCTGTCAAAGACTGGATGTTTAGATGCTCCTAAGCTCCATCAGTGTCAAACATGTTTGCCAAAGTCGTTCCAGCCAATCAGTACAAAGCCTTGTATGTGATTTCCAGATAAGCATGAAAGGGTGCCAGACGTGTGCGGAAATGGACTGTAATATCCCCATCTCAAAGGTAGGATTCCCAAAGGGAAAAAGTCAGGTTGGATGGACGGATAGTGAAATGGCATCTGAGAGGTTGCTGATGAAACCCGAGCTTCTACGTCGGCACCAGAGAGCCAGGATGGATACTCCATCCCTTCACGGGCTGCGGGCCTCCTTTAAAGCCAAGGTAACAGAAGTGACATGAAATCAGCCTTCGCCGTCAAGTCTGCGCTGTAATCTGGCCCCGTGCGGCACGGGCCCGGGCGCTTTGATGTGGGAGCGAGTCAGGCAGAGAGCGAACCGATGATACAGGAATGTCTAAAACGGAGCGAACACCAGCGGCGTAACAATGAGCGGCTCGGCCCAGTAATGATTGGCGCGCCGACTGAATATTTCAGATCGACGAAACAAAGCGCCGGTAGGGTCTGGGAGGGAGGGATCGATACGAGCGGAGCATAACAAAGACGCCGCTCTGAGGCGCTTTGGTCTCGGCCTGTTTTGTTATTCACTTTGCCGACATGTTCGGGCCGTAGCAGCGCCGGCCGCGACCCGAAGCGTGGATCCCACTTATTCAGAATTGGTCGAATGTGTTGTTAACAATGGAGGTCAGCCTCTTAGCAGCCTGCTCTGCAAAACGACATCAATACATCGTCATCATCTTCGTTTTGGCTTGGAGTCTGTCGCCACTTCAAAACGTTCCGAAGACTTCCACAGATTTACCAGAAGCTCTGACGAAAGCCGCAAACCAGCGAGGCAGGAACCACTCACCCTTCATAAAAGGCATAAAAGACTGACTTCGACATTGTGCCCATTGATTTCCTCTCAAACAACTCTTGACAGCCGAGTTGCAGACTTTCTGGGGTTAATGCGGCCTTGCTTTTACTGACGTCAGACTGCAACAAATCCAGCACAGCATCATCGTTTTCACACGGGCCAGAAAATCACCTGACAGCTCCACAACAACAGCAGCAGCAGCAGCAGCAGCTGCAGCAGCAACAACAACAAAGAGCTGGAGCTCATAACAAGGACGAGGCTGCTCAGTACTGTTCTCACACACACCCACTTTTCTCTGCTCCTCGGGCTTTTCACTGCTTTTCTCTTCTGCAGCCTGGTGGCAGGAAGTGACATCACCTGAAGCAGCTCGGAGCAGCCTCTCCTTGAGCCACCTCTACAGTACACAACCCCCCCCCCCCCCTCCTAAATTCTGCCTTGAACGAGGAGCGGGACAAAGCCTGAAAGAAAGTGGAACCGGGGAGCGTGATCGCGGCCCGAGGAGGACTGGTGAAAGGGCTGACGCACACTGGGCTACAGGCCTGGCAGCACAGAGAGAAGAAAAGGCCTGAGCGGGATGGGAGGGGCCCAGGGGCTGGGGGGAGGAATGGAGAGACACCAGGAAGTATTGAGGATTGGCCCGAGAGGAACAGGCACTGGGGGTTACTCTCAGTCATGTTGTGCCACCCTTTCATTCAGTGCAGGAGGGGAGGGGGGAGCCGGGGTGCGTACAGTAGCTCCAGCCCGGTGGTGAGACATGGTCCGGCCCTGCCAAGCCCCCCCCTCAGATACTTAATTATTCAGAAGACCACTGGAGACATGTTGAGCTTTGAGGAACAAGTCTTTCAACTCCAAACTCCGATGCGCCTCATCCTGAGAGCTCCATCTTCGGCCGGGCGAGGAATTCACCTCAGCCCATAAATCTCTGCTTTCCCACATCCTCTCCCCTCCCCGAACACCCCTCAACCTCTCACCCACTTTCTCTCCCCCGGCACCCAATAGGAGAGGGGATAAAGCGTGATATCATACCCCTCCCTCCTCTCCTCTCCTCTCCTCCCGGGCTCCTGCGCTGCCTCCTCTCCCTCTCCATTCACGGGGCGAAGCCGTGCCACGCTCGCCCTCGCAGGAGCCGTAATCTACTTTGAGCATCACTTCATTTGGATTTAAGTCATTTGCCACTTTACACCTGCCGAGGCAGCTAAGTGCCTGTGATCCCTTTGAGTCTTTCTAGTAGGTAAATAAATGGAGATGAAAGAGCTTTATGAATGTGTCACACACACACACACAAAAAAGAAAGAAAAAAGAGACAGTGAGCTTCCTGCAGCCCCTCTCTGTCTCTCCCATCACTCCCTCCTCTGCTCCTCTCTCTCTCCCATTCATAAAGCCTATTGTCAGGACCCAGACAGGGACCATTGTGCTCCCAGCTTTTACTCCCTGCAAGACTTGAGACAAAAGAAACGGCACACACATGAGAAATCACACCAACAGGAAGCACATGCACCTTTCCCGAGAACTGTGTTGCGGGGCCGAGAGCTTCAAAACTAAAGCAAAGCTCGCCACGAGCACAACGTCTCTGCATTTAATCTGTAGGGAGTCTGGGCTTAAATGACGTGGCACCTAGCACACATGTGTGAGACAGGAACGCGCAGGATGCCATAAAAAACACAGCAGAGTGCAGCTTTTACGGGGAGGCGCAACTCAAGGCTGCATGTCTGTGCACATTCAGTCCTGCTGACGTGCAGGGACAGAGCCAGGAAGAGACCCGGAGCTAAATTACAGTCTACTGTGTGACAAAAACAAGAGCAACACATGGAAACTGGTTCGAGGGAAAAAAATGCGGCATATGAGCGTCTCGGGTGCGGTGAAATGCAATGAAACCCATATGAAGAGGCCCGAGTGGCAACGGTCAAAAACAAAGTGAATTTAAATGAAAGTGGTCGCGAAACGCTGCGGAGAGACACGGGATCTCCTGGGTTTCCAAAAAGGCTGTTTCATGGTGAGAGTTTACTCAAGTGAGAGGGTAAATGTCAGCCGTCAGGAAAAGATCTGCGCAGTCAGCCGGCGAGGAAGCAAAACTTTCACAAAAAAAGATGAAATACAGATCGGTGCGATGAGAAAAACACAAACCCCGAAGCGATGGGATTCATAAGGAGGAACATTATCAGAGATGAGTGCAGGCAGACAGCGTGCCGTCATCTCACTACAGAAAGGAAGTTTCCTCCCACAGTCCAGAAACATGCATTAAGGTCCACTGGAGACTCTCAGTTGTGAGAGTCAGTAGTGTGTGTGTCTTAATGGATGGATGGATGGATGGATGGGTGGATGGATGGATGGATGGATGGATGGATGGATGGATGGATGGATGGATGGATGGATGGATGGATGGATGGATGGGTGGATGGGTGGGTGGCCTGATCTCAGCAGGTGGATCATTCTAGCCTGAGAAACTTGCAGATTCCTCTCCGTTCACAGGGATTCTGGCCATGGCCAGGAGGCAGCAGTCAGCTGATCTGAGGTCAGTGGATGCCTGACCAGGTCCCTACAGCCTCCGGCCTCGGCAGCCACGCTTTAATTCAATTGAGGAAGAAGGTGACGCGGCTCCCTCCTCGCTTCATTTCGAGCTCAGACCGTGCTCGAGTTGTGCGTTTGACCTTGCTGATATTCTCCCCCTAACAGAGTTGTTTCAAGTCACTTTCGCTGTTAAATTAAATTTGAGACGTGGATCCGCTCTGCGAGCAGAGTCGGAATGAAATAATAATCTCCGCTCGGAGCCGAGCTCCTGCATGGCTGGATTACACGCGCGGCGATAAGAGGACTCGTACAGTAGCCTGCCGAGCTGCTGTGGTGATGAGAGCAGGCCTGGGGAATGCTTCCCCCTGACCCAGAAAACTACAGGAGGTGACAGAGGGCCAGGGAGGGGGGAGAGGGGGGGAGGTTTTTAATGGGAGAGAGAGAGACAGAGAGAGAGAGGGGCAACAGGGTTTTGTGGCAGCACCAGTGAACTCTGAACACTGTCCATGTGCCCAGAGGACTGAGTGGTCCGATGATCCGGGCCCAGACGGGGTTTAGAAATTTGTGCAACCCTGAATTACTTAATGTTCTTCGTATTTCAGCAATTTTAGAGGAATATAACAAAGCTACGTGTTCAGAAAAGGATTTGGGGCGATGGTGGCTCAGAGCATCCACTTATTGGTAGGTCGGTGGTTCAGTCACGGCCCCCGCCGCCCCCAGACCCTGTGATCAAAACGAATGATCAAATTTACTGGTTGAGCCGACGGGCTGCGAGAGTAGGTCAATGTGACTGTGTCAGAGGTCACGAAGACGAGAAAACTGCTTTATAAGCACCAGTCCGTGGATCGTCTGCCATCCCATTGAGGATGTGTTCATAAATAGACCTTGTACCAGTTTTTCACCCTTATTCCGGGAGGAAAAGTTTCCAATGTCCAGGCCTCATAGCTGGGTGCTGCCGTGGGTCTGATCAGGAGGAGATGGAGGAAATAGTGATGGAGGGGGAGAGAGGAGGGAGACACGTGAGGCTGGTCAGGGGTGAGGGTGGGATGATGGAAGAGGTGGGGGCCGAAAAGAGGCCGAAACGCACGGGTGTTTTCCGGCTGTGCTTCCCAAACGAAGCGTGAAGAACACGGACACACACTTGGTCACAATGAAGCGTTTCTTGCTGCAGGGAGGGGGAGGGGACCGGGAGGGGGGAGAGAGTGAATGAATGAATGACTGAATGAATGAAAGAGGGGGATCATACAACCAGCGTGCACTGAACACCTTCACTTTCTTTCTCAAGACCAGTCGGAGCCTCCGGCGGCCTCTAAATTCACTAGTAACCAAAGGGACGCTGACAGACAATGCAACATTTGTGCTTCTTGCAGTGTCAGGTTCAAACAGCGCTAAGTGGGATGGGAGTGAGGGCGGACGGGGGGACGGGGGTATGGTGGGGATGGGGGGGGGTCTCTTCCAAATTTAGAGTCAAATTTCTGGGCACCACACCTCATGTTTTTGCGCGGCCCTGCGGATCATCCACCCAAAAACCTCAGCTGCCTGGAGCTGTCAAGCCAGAGGGTTGGCACGGGCCCCGGGGACAGCTCCAAACATGTTGCCTGGCCCCGAACATCCAGACAGGCTGGGGAAGTTACACTTGCAACACACATGCAAGTAAAGCCGGAGTTTCAGGCGAGGGACAAAAAGAACATGTGGAAGGGAGGCGGCTGGCTGCGACTTTCTACAGACAAGACAGAAATATCCCTGGTCTGCATCAGGGGCGACACACCATCCACAGCACTGTGATTCAGTTGACAGCCTCACCACATTCATTGGGAGTTCTCATCATCTCTGTAATTCTCTAGTAAATATCTTTAGTTTGACTCATCTCTGGTCTCAGTTTTTTGTTTGTTTTTTTGTCACTGCTTTCCCCCCAGTTCACTAAGACAAATCAGCTGCATATGCCCAAAACAAAGATACTGGGGATCATTTCAAGCCTCAGCTGCTTTTTGCAGGAAACATCATCTCATCAAATGACCTTACAGCGCAGGAAAGTTGGTAAAAAAAAAAACAGAAAAGAGCCTGGCCGTCATCAGCGTCTGGTTTGGAGGCTCGGTGCAGTTAGTTAACAGGTTGTTCCAGCTTCACTGAGCACGCACAGCACGGTCTGCAGGACTCACTTCTCTACAGAGGGCTCTTCAGACGGATACGTCTCTGTGGCCCGGCCGAGAGCGCTGGAAACAAGCTAAACTACAGCAAACCAAGCAGAGAAACAAGACGAGAGGGGCGGCAGGCACTCACCTCGCAAAGCTCGGACTCTGTGTCTCCTGAGTTTGGCTCCAAAGTCACAACTTATGTGGTTGGATCCATCGAAAGCTGGACTCCCGTCAAGGCAGAGGTGACACATGCGCGTCTCCGATTAACCCCTTCAAAATAAAACCTGGCTCCTTGCTTCTAATACGTCTCTTCTAACCCACAGTCTCATGATAATAGCCAATAAAGAGAATGCGTATAATTGATCAAACCACAACGCTATTTTCCTCCCACAGTACAAAAATATGCATATTTAGGTCGATTGGAAACTAAATTTTCCCCAATGTGTGTGTGTGGCCTGTGAAAGAGCCAGAGGCTGTGGTGTCTCTTTGCTCGGGTCCTGTTGAATCTATGGGATACAGCTGATCATCATTAGTCAAATAAAATATTGATCTGATTGACATCTTCTACTCTCAGCACCCCATCGTAAGGTTGAGTGGTTTACTGTGTTGCACATTCTCCAGGATGAAATAAAAAAAGAAAACTCGTGCAATGAAATGAAATGTAACACAAGAATGCTTTGCAAAATACCATCTTTAATTTTTATCTCACTTTACACTTTGCATTTGTCATTCACAAAATTATTACAACAGGTCTAAGTAAATACATCTATCAAAGAAAATCACCTGTTCACATCAACTGGCCAATGCTGTCCATCTCCTCTCAGCACACCGAGACTTGATTTGAACTACCCTGCTACTTTACTCTGAAATGGAAAACCCTGCGACTTCCTGCAATTATCCTCCTGCTCCTCTGTGGCTTGACCCTCTTCAGCGAGACTGGGTCGGTCGTGACGTCACTTCTTAATCATATTCATACAGATTGGCGTGAGATCAGCTCATGACCGAGGCAAGTGAACGTTGCAGATTTAACGAGAGAGAAAGAGAGAGAGAGAGAAAGAGAGAGAGAGAGAGAGAGCTGCAGCCACTTTTTATTGAGTCACAATCCTACACTGACTGTAGAAAGAGGAGGTTGTGGAGCAGCACCAGTCGGCTTCAGTTTATGAGACTGGACACTGAGGGAAACACTCTCTCTGGACACACAACTACACCCTGACGACAGTGAGACTGGAGGCGGTGGGTCATTGATGAGGACTAAACCTGGAAGCGGTGACAGACAGCCTGGCTGACAGGCTCCGGTGCTGATCAGAAATCCTCCCAGGTCGTGCACACCTCTGCAGGCTCCTGGCTGTACTGCCCGCCGGAGCTGCCCTCCACCGGGTGCTGCACCTGCAGGACGACACACAGCACATCTGATCCAGTCGACGCTAGGCATAGAGACGAGGGGCCGAGCAGAGGGCGTCTTACTTTGGAGATGAGGGGAGGGCTCGCCGTGCCCTTGCAAAGTGCGTCCCAGTCGAAACCTTCAAACCACCTGAGTGAAAAGAGCATCACAGCCTGTAAAAACCACGCGCCCAGACACAGGCCTCGGTGTTTGCCTCCAGCGCCATAAATCTGTCGTCTCACTTGTGCCTCTGAATGTCCTTGGCCCCGTTTCTCTGACTGCCCAGCCTCTCCGAGGGATTGCTCCTTGGTGATGGAAAGTGGACAAGAATACACAAATAAACAGACGGAGCATTAATAGTCTGATTCTGTCAATCAGGAGGTGGCGTTGTGCTCAGTGCATCTGCACAGTTTCTCAGTCTGCTCATCTGTATGTGTGTGTGTGCAGCGGTGGGCAGGCAGAGGATGCTTTCAGGTCTTATTATTACTGCTTGTGACAGAGCAGCACCTGCAGAGCTCCTTTATGAGATTGGAGGCGCTCTTGCTGATGGCTTTCGGGAAATCGATCTGATCGATGCCACGGATGGTTGCAGTGAGGACTGTCAGGGTGTCGGGGCTGCTGAATGGGAGCCTGGAGAGGAGAGGACGGGCCCGTCACCATCGCTTCAGTCTACACAAAGGGAGGAATGAGCTGTGAGACTCACCGATTGCTCAGAAGTTCAAACACAAAGACGCCCAGGGACCAGAAGTCTGCGGAGGCATTGTGCCCTTTGTTCAGGATGATTTCGGGAGCCATGTAGCCCGGCGTGCCGCAGAACGTCCACGTCTTCTTGCCCGCATCGACCCTCTTCAGACACCTCGAGCCGATCTGCAGAGAGCGGGAGTCAGGACGCGTGCGGCCGCACCGAACTCCCTAAGTGCGGACCTGAGTTTGAGGCTGACCAGTTTGGCGTAGCCGTGGCCGTCCAGGACCACGTTTCTGGGCGTGACATCTCTGTAGACGACGCCTCGATTGTGAAGAAAGGTCAAGGCCTCGATGACACAGGCGGTGTAGAACCTGGTGCTGCTTTCATCCAGAAACCCTCTGAAACAGGTTACACAGTTGCTGATCTAAAGGTCACCTAGAATAGCTAAATGAAAAATTTCTCCCTGTTCTCCAGTGCTATATATAAGCTATGGTACGCTGGTATTATCAGATTAATAAATAATAATAGCATCTTACAGTAGGTAGAGATGCCTAAGATGCTGCTATTATTTTCTATCTCCGTACAGATCTGTTTCATGCACCACATGTCTGCTTTATGCTGATTATGCTGATTGTCCTGAACTGACAGTCATATGTTTGAGGCTGAATAAGAGGAGGAATCAGATACTGAGGACCCAGGACGAGAACTGTACAGACATTTCACTGGAAACGTCTTTAAATTCCTTTTCACTATCTGACACGTATCTATGTATGAGGAGGAGGAGATGATGACGTGCCGTACATCTTAAGCCGGGAATACGCTGGTTATCCAATAAAACCAAGGCAGAGGTGATTTTTCATTCGGGCTCCCCTTTAAACATCAAAGTGAGTGAAAGTAAAATAAAGCAGCAGCAGGACTTACTTATCTTTGAGCGCAGAGCAGAGATCCCCGCCGAGACACGCTTCTGTCAACATGTACAGGTTCTCAGCGTCTCTGAAGCTCTTATATAGCCTGCGAACAGCAAACTGTTAAACATCTCTGCGGATCGTGGACACACTATGTAATCAGAGCCAAGCCTCGTGCCACAAGCTGCCGGAGCACAGAGACCTGGCTATGAATGGACAATGAGTCTCCGTCAGGATGCGGCCCTCCCTCAGAACGTGCTCCCTCTGGCCCGCGTTCAGGATCAGCTTCTTCCTGAGGACCCTCATGGCGAAGAGACACTTGACGTCGCTCCTTAATTGCACCTGACAGAGGTGGAGAGCAATAGATTACATTACGGAAACATGGAGGGGGCGAGCCGTGTCACCGAGGCCCAGATCGACCCTCACCAGGTCTACGTGACCAAACTCCCCGGCTGAGAGAGGGCAGAGGATCAGGAAGTCGTTTAAGGTGGCAGAGGAGAGGAGCTCGGGATCGTGGTCCGACCTGCAAATTAATCCAGAGGTGAAGCTCTGTTTTCGCTCCGTGCAAATTACCCGCAATCATGGCGGCGATTAGTGCCGGGCCGCCGCTCACCGGCTCTTGAACTCGAGGCTTGGCCGCCCCTCGTGCCTGCAGTCAAACATCAGCCCATCCACCACGTCCCTGAAGGTGCTGAAACACAGGGGGCGTGCGAATGAATCCCCTGAATTGACTGACAGTTTAAAACGGCATTATGCTCTTGACTCACTCTCTGTCTATGACCAGGCACGTAACCTCTCCGGCGGCCACCACGTTCGCAGAGTGAACATCCTCTCTGCAGACAGATAGAGAGAGAGAGAGAGAGAGAGAGAGACATGAGGTGATCCAGGCACAGCACAAAATGTGCACTCCCAGAGGGTTCCTCCTCACCCCCACAGAGCTTTCTCTCCAAACCACTGTCCCTCAGCCAGGCGGCAGAGCACTGCGTGCTCCTCCTGGTCCTGTTTCTTCTCCGTCACTTTCACCTATAAAAGAAATCAAAGGAGAGGTGAAACGAGAGCAGCGAAGAGTGAACTGTCATCAGCATGAGGCGATTTTTAAACCTGACATTTCGTCCCACGCAAATACAGAAATCTTCCCCCCCCCGAATGGCTCATTGGACGTGTGCGGCCGGGCGGAGAGCGTCCGACTTTACCTGGCCTTTGCTAATAATGTAAAAGGCGTCTCCTGTGGCCCCTTGGTGGATAATGTAGTCACCTTCAGCAAAGTGTGCCTGCGGAACATGAAAGAGATAGTGTGGAGGAGCAGGAGGGATGAGACAGACGGGCTCTCCTCCAGTCGAGGAGGCTGATAACAATGGAGGATTAGCCCCCGAGTCTCTGCCAGCACCTGCTCGCTAACTGATGCAACGCCGGGAAAGCGGCAAACAGAGAGCGCGGACGGGCCGACTGTAAACAGCCGTGTTTACACGCCTGTGCGCGCCGCTAATCCGCGGGCTGCAGTCTGTTTGAAGAGCGGGTGATTGGAAGCGGAGCGGCGCGCCTCGGAGAGGGGAAAAAACCCAACCCGTACCTCCCCGGCCAGGTCGGACATTTTCATGATGACATCCTCAGGTAACGACTGCAGGAAGGGAACGCTGCGGACACACAGGTGCACAGAAATCACCCATAGTGATGAGTTTGGACAAGGGGGTGGATTATGTTTCCACAGTCTCTTCCTCCCTTCGTTTATATCTTGTCTCGGCACTATTACTGTCTCTATTCGGCCGTGTCGCCGATTCTGAGGACGTTTCCCAATTTGCTGTTGCTATCCGGAGCCGCGCCGACGCTCAGGATGCTCCATCCCGACCCTGGTGATACTGTGCCGGAGAGGCACAGGAATACAAAGCAGCTCCCGGGGCCCCGATCGAGCGTCCCCCCCCGCCCGGTGCTCACCTGCTAAGCAGCTCGGCAGAAAGGGAGAGGCTGCTGAGGCCGCTCTGCATCAGTATGGTGCGGTAGCTCTTGCGGTCGATAACCCACAGCTTGCTGTCGGTTTGCGCTGCGGGCCGGGAGACACAGGCAGAGGAAAAAAGGCCGTGAAGGCAGCGCCAGACGCGGCGGGACACAGGTGGAGAGTTACAAATGAAAGTGGTTGTTTTCCTGGCCGAGGGGGACTTTTAATTTAGACCCAATCTGGTTTCCTAAACTATTATTACGCTCTGTCTTTATAAAAGACCTCCAAAGTGGCAGCTGTAAATTAATAATGGCCCGCGTCGGCTGCTTAGCCGAAGCCTCCCACAAATGGAAGTGGACAGGCTAATTAGATCGACCGTGTGATAATGTTGTGCCATCCTGATATCTCAGTCCCGTTGTTTGGACAGGCCCGGTCTGCTCTGGCCTCAGCACCGAGTGAAGCATCACAGCTTTATTTGGAGCTGAATGGATATTCTGTCATTCGGTGATATGAGGTAAATAATGCTGCTGTGGAAGAGGAGGATTTTGTCCCTTTGTCCTCCTCCCCCTCCACCGCCTGATGATGTGTTTGAAGATGCACCCAGAGCGGGATCTTGGGGCTTATTGGCGGTCCCAGGTGGCAACAATGACCAAAAAAAAAAAGGTAATTTAAGGTCAGAGAGGAGATAAATACGGTGGCTCTGGACTGATCCGAGGGGACGGCTGACAGGAATAGACCGGGAACAAAGGGCGGCAGGCTGCGGACACGGGCTGAGTGTTGTTTCCACAGCGCGGACACATAGTAAATTGGAAAGGCTGACAGTTTGCGAGATAAAAAGAGCAGCAAGCTGCGGACGAAGAAAGGGAGGATAAGACGAATGGGGACCAAACAAAGGACACGGACAGATTTTATTTTCCAGTTGGAGGTGATCCTAGCCACGATACAGCCTGTTTATTTGTGAAACCAGGTCAGATGCTGGAGGCAGACAGCTGAGCAGGTCCCCCCTCAGGACCCTGTCATCAGGTGCTGGGAGGGAACGACTAGAGAAACCACAAATGCTCCTCGCCACAAAGGTGTACGTGATGGATTATGACTGCATCCTGAGAGCCATGAATTGAGTATGAAACTGTTTCAGAAGATGTTTGCAAAAAAGAAGAAAGAATCAGCGTGTGTATGTTGGGTGGCGGGGGCTCGCAGAGGCAGACAGCTGGGTGATGCAGTAAAGCCGAAAATGTTTTAGATTCCTCACATCTCCGAGAAAACCTTTTGAAGTCGTCGTGTTGTCTAAGATCTCGGCGGGTCTTTGATTCCGAATTCGACAGATGTATTCTGACTGAAACCACGGCCAGAGGTCTGCACAGCCGGCGAGAGACTCGCCCTCGGACGAGAACGATTCATAACCCCCGCCGATCCCAATTAATTACTATAAGACTCCTCCGGTGTCTCATCGGGATCGATCTCCCGCGAAGTCGTTCACAAATCTGGGCAAGGAGCCCCAGCCGCTCGGCTACCTGACACGGAGAAGGCGTGGGTGCAGTTGTAGAGCAGCGCCAGCTCCCCGAACACGTCCTCCGGCTCCACCGTGCCGAGCCTCGATCCGTCTTTCGTCACCTCCATCCGCCCCTCTGTGGTGTGAATAAAGACACGGGGCAGAGGGGAAATTAAGACGTGTTGTCGTGCCCGCGGGGGCCCGCCGCCGCGAACAGAGCGGATGTGCGATCGACAGCCGGGGCCGACGAGGCCGCCTCTCCCTGGCCCGGGCCTGACAGCAGAGAGATGAGCGTGGCTCGCGCTCTATTAGCCGTCGCGTTACAGACAGATTCCTGGGGACGATCGGGCGCTGATGACACCCCCCCCTCCTCCTCCTCCTCCCTCCCCTCCCCCCAGCCGGGGTGACGCACAGCATCCAAACATCAAGGCGGGCCCACTCAGACGTGCGATTCTCACATCGCCGTGCTCGAGAACGGGGTCAGACCTCCATCTGAGCCGCAAGCAAAGTCCGGAAATCTCAGGCGCCTGTCCCGTCGTCCCACGTAAAACGTCAGCGAGCGCCCTTGAGCCCGATCGATGCCCCCCCCCCCCCGGAAACGCCGGGACGCGATTCACCTTCCAGAACATAGGCCTGGGCGCCGCCGGCCCCCTCCTGGACGACGTAGCAGCCCCGGGCGACGGCGGTGGGGTACATGCAGGCCGCCAGGGCCCGGATCTCCCCCTCGTCAAGGCTCCTCAGCAGGTCGTTCTTCAGGAAGGCGGCGCGGAGCAGCGCCCGGCACCTGAGCACATGGAGGCAGAGGGTTAGGTCGCGTTCGGGGGAGGGGAGGGGGGGGCCAGTCACCGAACGCTTTGTGGAGCCTTGAGCTTCTCACTCTCGGCTTTTGTCGCAGCTCCTGTGCGAGAGCACGGCCACGGTCACCGGGTCCAGGCTGAAGGGCTCGGAGATGACCGTCTTCCCCCCGCCTCTCTGTTTGTCTTCGCGCTCGGCCGCGCAGGCTACGGGGGAGAGAACACAGAGCAGAGAGCGGTCGGAAGCTGGCTCGCTGCCGGCACTGACGTGTGAGACGAGGAGTGTCGTGGACCTGCGCTGGCCGAGGAAGGCCCAGGGAGGGAGACCGTGGCTCGGAAGCGATCCAGCTCTTCCTGGAGTCTCCGGATGAGTTCGTCCTTGGTGTCCAGCTCCAGCTCCAGCTCGTCTATCAGCGTGTCCCTCTGCCGAAGCTCCTCGATCTTAAGCTGCAGGGCAAACTGGAGGTCCCGAAGCGTGCCCATGACCTGCAGCCATCAGGTGGCAGAACAAAGCACTATATTCCTCTATTTTCCACACAACGAGACTTTGATTCTGCATGAATTCGCGTGCAAAGCACAGGTGACCCAGGAAAACGACTGAACCATGTTTTTGCAATTTGGCTATGAATATTCATCTAACCTGTTTTCCTCTGGATCGTGTCCAGGCCTCAGCTCGACTGTATGGAGCAGGTTTAAACCGTGACTTGTCAGTCGATAGGAATTCCCGCTGACATCCTTTGATCCAGCCGTGTTGATCCTGGACTAATCATCTATTCTGAAGTTTGGAGAAGAGCTTTGCGGAGGCCACCCGCCTGTTATTTCAGCTTGTTGGACACATTATTCTGCACTTCAGATTAAAACAGAAACCCGGGCCTGTTTAAATCTGCTCGGACTTTAATGCTTAAGGGATGGTGATGGATTATTTTCTCTCCTTGCTCAGGGGCATCTGTATCTCTTTCTGTCCTTTCAGCTCTCAGTCTGGGTCAGACCGCATGTGTCTGTATACAGAAAGTATCTTTCATCTTTCTTTCTTTCTTTTGCAAAGACGCCATGCATAATAAACTCTGTTTGCAAAGAGCACCTTCAACGACCTGAGCACATGAAAGAGCATTCAAGAAAAACGTAGGGCAGTCCATTCACACTGTACCGAGTCAGGGTTTGCGTCAGGAGAAACTCTGACTTCACTCCCGATCCTGCTACTTCACCTTGTTCAGACATGATGGATAGATAGATAGATAGATAGATAGATAGATAGATAGATAGATAGATAGATAGATAGATAGATAGATAGATAGATAGATAGATAGATAGATAGATAGATAGATAGATAGATAGATAGATAGATAGATAGATAGATAGATAGATAGATAGATAGATAGATAGATAGATAGATAGATAGATAGATAGATAGATAGATAGATAGATAGATAGATGATAGACAGACAAGGATTTCTGTGCTATTTACAGGTATCATCTATGTATTATATACTGTTTTGCTTTCCACTGATGACAAAGTTGGAGTCAATAGAAACAAATTATTTAGATAGATAGATAGCTAGATAGCTAGATAGATAGATAGATAGATAGATAGATAGATAGATAGATAGATAGATAGATAGATAGATAGATAGATAGATAGATAGATAGATAGATAGATAGATAGATAGATAGATAGATAGATAGATAGATAGATGATAGATGATGGATAGACAGACGGATAGATAGATGGATAGATAGACGGATAGATAGATAAATAGATAGATAGATAGATAGATAGATAGATAGATAGATAGATAGACAGACAGACAGACAGACAGACAGACAGACAGACAGACAGACAGACAGACAGACAGACAGACAGATAGATAGATAGATAGATAGATAGATAGATAGATAGATAGATAGATAGATAGATAGATAGATAGATAGATAGATAGATAGATAGATAGATAGATAGACATACAAGGATTTCTGTGCTATTTACAGGTATCATCTATGTATTATATACTGTTTTGCTTTCCACTGATGACAAAGTTGGAGTCAATAGAAACAAATTATTTGTATCGAACGGGAGAACAGTGGCGATGCTGTGGTTATGTAAAAGAAATGAAACAACTAAGATGAAGAAACAGCCACCGGAGAGTTCTTACTACCTTAAGTCAAACACACTTTGTTTCCCCGCAGGAACAAAATAAAGGTGTTTTCATCTTCTTGGAGCCCAACACACTGGAAAATGTAATAAATGCAAGATTGGTGTAATTTAGCGGCATCACGCTACATCTCCAACAGACGACTTGTAAACACAAATACACTCCCTGTCTTGCAAAATATATAACGCTGTGCTATTTCACATCTCTCTCTCTCTCTCACACACATGCACACACACACACACAGATCACTCACCACATGCAGACCGTGTGTCGCTGTGAAAGTCGTCCTCACTTGTCCTGAAAAAGCTCTCAGCCCGTGTTTGGCAGCAGACAGCCCATTCGACAGGTGCACATCTCCTCCACGAGCGCCCGAACTGAAGGATGCTTCCTCTCTTGTTCAGGGCTGGGCACGCACAGCAGGCAATCACATGACCGAGGCAGCAGCCGAGAGCGTCCGGGAGGCTGTAATGAGAAATGCATGGATTGGATCCCAATTGGGTCAGGGGGTCTTTGGGGTATTTCTGTGCCGCGGGGATAGGTGGTTTTCCAGCAAACTGAGCAGTGAGCATCAATCATGTAATTCCCCTGATATTTGGCACAGGGAGGAGAATAAAGCCCGGCTGTGAGCACTGATCAGACGTGTTGCTCTCCCCTCTGCTATGCCTGAACACGGGGCCGTACACAGGTTTTCAGATGTACGTACATCCAAACATTGAGAGTGCTATGGAGGTATAATGAAATCATGATTGGAATATTTGAATTTTCTCTGCTTGTCTCTCCCATAATGTCCCATGTGTCCTCTCCATATCCTCCACCTCTCCCTCGTTTCTTTCCCATCTCTGCCTGCAACATTTCAGTTGTTTTGCTCCTTCTCTCAGTGTCCTCTGCTCTTTGTTCTCTCTCTCTCGCTCTCTCTCACCCTCTGTATTTGCTGCCTTTCACTTACTCTGTGACTCATCACTTGTCTCCTGTCAAAGGAACCATTTTTCACCTTTAAGGTTGGAGCTTGCGTCATGTTGCAACTGAAAGATGAAAATGTGCATGTGTGTATTTGTGTTCAAATGAAATGAAAATGTAAAAGCAATGTGACTTATATAATCAATGCATGTGATAAAATAACGCGCGCCCGAGTTAATCTGAGATGTGTGCACGCTGTCAAATTGGGCTTGGACTTATTATGTTGTTCAGGCTGTTTCTTTGTGCTGAGCAGCACGAGGACATAACTAATCCTATTCTGGGGGACAGTGGTCAGTACTTGAACCTCCTCTCTCATCTCAGCGTCATCTCTCTTTCCCTTTCTCCTTATCTCGTATCTTTTTTTCCCCCACAGAAGGGCCACACAAAATGATGACAGTGGTTCCGTCCCTCCATTATCTTCCCATCTTTGTACCTTACGTTAACAACGTTGCAATAGATAAGATAGATAGATAGATCTTCAGATCTGTTTTCCTGATAAAGACGGTAGAGGCAATTCTCAACAGTTTAGGTCATCCAGGTCATAACATCTCGATGGACCAGAACACAGTGTTCATAATCCTCTTTTTTAATTCAGGACGAACAGATAGAGGAGATCCTTTGTACCTACAGCCATCCGGTAAATGAATTAACCTTCCAGGAGCAATGAAGTCATTCCTATTCCCACATTTTATCAAGCTTCACTGCAGGAGTGCAAGCACAAAACGCGCGGGATCTATGTGCATTGGAGCCGTGGAGCACTGAGCCACGATTAATGAGAGCTACAAAGTAGCGTCGCGTCTTACTGTCACGCGGCATGCCCCGGGCTCGACCTTTTATTTCCCTTTCATCCTGTCTTTGACCGCGTACTGAGGACGCGATCCCAGGCAGGGTGCAGCCTGGTCCACGGGAGATGGAGGGGGGATGGAGGGGAGGTGGAGGGGGGATGGAGGGGGGATGCAGGGGAGATGGGGGGGGGGGGGCTGCGGTGCTGCCCTCCCGCCGGCGGGGGGCAGCGGAGAGCGGCCGCGGGCGCGCCGCGCCAGAAGAAGATGGCCCGCTGAGAGGAGAAGAAGACCGCTGGCTACCCTGCGCTAGCTCAGACGCCTTATTTGGCCGTGGCGAGTTATCCGACCGTGGAGGGAGCCGCCGCCGTGGTTGTGTCGCGTCCAGGCCAGTGCTGAAGATGATCCTGACCGTGAAGCCGCTGCAGGGCAAGGAGTGCTGCGTGCAGGTGGGTGAGCGGCCAGCGGGTAGCTTCTAGCTGTGCTAGCTCTGTGGCCCTGCGGCTCCAGCCGGGCTCTGTAGCCCCTCCACCGGCTCCCAACCAAAGGGGCGACGAGCACAAACAATAGTATAGTGTTAGATGGGTGTTAGTTTATTCATGGCTGTGGAAGACGTCATGTTCGAGTCGATGATTTGCTCAGTAACCGCAGCAGTGGATGGACTGGTGACTGCCGAGCGAAATCAGACCAGTTCTCGTCATATCGGGTCAGAAAGCTGCCATTATTAGTATGTGGCGTGAATAATTTAGCGCTCACCCACGAGCCCTCGCTAGAGCCGCCCGTGACGCTGTTTCCTCCCTAAAACCTCTCCTCGGCCCCAGTTTGAGCCTCATGGTGTGAAGTGATAACATGCGGGTGCCTCACAGACCGGGGCCGCATCCTGTCACAGACGGTGTGCGCCAGTCAACTGAGAGGCATGCCACCAGCCAGCGCGGGGAGGCTGTTGTTTCCCTTGTAAAGGGAAGCGGTGTAAACAAGGACGCGTTTCATCACGTAATCCATTGGTGACATGTAAATGCGATGCAAAGCCAATGAAGGTTTCTCACACTCCTAAACTCCTGTCGGATCGACCAGGGTCGGCAGCGTGACTAATAACGTCCTTCATCTGATGCTGCGTCATCACTGTGTGAACGGCTGAATTCTTACACATCCTCTCTGGGCAGGAAGGCCATGTAGTGCGGCCTGTACTCCGCGTACAGACGGGTGGATGGGACTTGAATTGGAAAGTGCTTCGAGTGATCATGAAAATTTGAAAAGCAGCCCATTTACGATTTACATTTGGGCCACTTAGATCAGAAGGTTGGTGGCTTGGTCCCACCCTGTTTAGGGCATGATCCTGAAGCCCAGTCTGCCCCTGGTGCTGTGTCATCAGAATGTGCATGTGAGGGCTCAAAGCTGATGGTTAAGCGGTTGGACTGCGTAAGGTGGCCACCTCCACCGCTGTGCGAATGGGGTTTTGTGTTCCTGAAAACCAGAAAAGTGAACCAGCCCGTCAACCATTTCTGTTTTTTTTATCCCGCAGGTAACCGAAGATGAGAAGGTGTCCACGGTGAAGGAGCTTGTATCGGAGCGTCTCAACATCCCGGCAAACCAGCAGCGGTTGCTCTACAAAGGGAAAGCGCTCGCAGGTAGTTCTCTGAACCTACGAGCAAGGCAGTAATTGGTCAAATGTACCGATTTTTGCTGCAAGTTGTCACCCGTTTGATGATTGCAAACCTTCCTCAGATGAACACAGACTGAGTGACTACTCCATCGGACCAGAGGCTAAATTGAATCTGGTAATCCGTCCCGTGGGCGAGAGGACCGGAGCGCCGGGGATGGTTGCCAGCAGCAGCGGGAGCAGTAACACACAGGGAAGAGTGTGGCAGACTGTGTCCACGATCCTCGCGAGGCACTTCACTCCGGCAGACGCTGCAAAAGTGCACGAACAGCTCATCAAGGTAATAAAGTGCCTCGCTGCCTCTGCTGTTAATCATAGTTTCCGTTTTTACATGCTTAAGTAAAATGCTCGGAGGCTGGAGACTCGAAACAACAAAAACAACAAAACAAATCCAGGTTTGAAGACTCCATTCTTGTCCATACCCTGCACTTCTACTGAAGGGCAACAGATGTCAAAGTATGATCTGGCATTTTGACAAAATCAGTATCGACATCAACTGACATCTGACCTTTTGCTCTTGTTCTGTTTCGGTAAAGGCCTTGTTTTCATTTTGGGACTGGCTTCTCTGAAGCCTGAGTACGTCTTAAAAGGTCAAATCCTCTCCCAATATGGCCATGAAATGCAGCCATCTTTTGCCCAAATATAGTAGAGGCCACCAGTCTATGCCCTAAAAGGCACACAAAGGCAGACCTTGTTTATACAGATAGAAATACCATTTTCCTTGGGAAGCTTTGAGGATGATGGACAGTCACCAGCTGAGGAAGGAAGTGGCCCATAATGATGTAATGTGGAGCTCTTCTTACGGTATTTAAGGTTGTGCGTGCACGAGCACAGGATCATAGGAGGTGGCGCCACTGAGCAGGTCTGTGCCTACAAATGGACATCAAATATCTCAATTGGAATGAGGATGGTGAATTTTTGAACAGCATTCTGGGTAGCTTGATTTGTCAGGGTCTAATATCGCGTTTTGGCTCCGTCATAATCCAAAACAAATCAAAAATTGAAAAGTCTGCAAAGGCTGTGATGGTGGTGGTTGGAAACAAATTCCATCCGTTCAATTTATTTGTTTATTTGGAGGAAATCGTTGAAAATGAGGCACACAAAATCCTGTACGAAACCTCGCACATTGTCCTTTCAGAATATGCACTCCTGCTGCCTGGGAGGTGTTAAAGAAACTGCAAATATAAACCTAACCTCCACAAGCTCTCCTGCCTCACACCTTAAGGTGCATTCCCGAGTATGGATCAGGCTCAATTTGAATTAATGCTTGGGTTTATTTATATTGGTTTTAGTATCTTGGTTAAAATTGTCACTGAAGACATATGTGCAGACTATCTCTGTGAATGTTTGTTTATTATTTCCTGAGGAATTAGTAGTGTTTGCAGCTGCTGTCCAATACAAATTCTTCCTCAAGGCACATTACATTTTATCCTAAACCAGATCCCTAATGAAAGACACATTTTGTGATGAATATCAATGCATTAGTCTTAATTTTAACCTAAAACGTAATGGAATAAGCAGGAGACGTCCATCACTCACGAGAGTTAAGATTTCGAGGTCTGTGGTCTGATCGAGATACAAACAACTCATGTTACCCAGCACTGTGTTAACCACTGAAATACACCTCCTCCCTTTCTTTGTCTTACAGGACTACGAACGTTCACTTCGACAACTCAGCCTCGACGATATTGAGCGCCTGGCAGGAAGGCTGCTTCATCCCGATGGCGAGGTCATGGACGCCTCCTATGTGGACTAACGCTTTCATCGCTGGAGGCCTCTTAATGTGATTGTCTCTCGAGAGCGGCGCCCAGTGCTCTGAGGCGCGTGCAGTTTTTAGCGTGTGATGCATGGAAAAAGACGGCTCCAGTTTTCTTGCAGAGGGCCCCGGCTGTGTGCCTCATCAGTGGCCGAGGAAACGCAGATAGCACTGACTGCTGACTATCACAGCAATAGGGCTTTCTTATCCACGACCAGAGGTGGATAAGAAAACTCGGCCTCTTCTAATCGGCCCTCCTCGATGTTGCAGTCCTGACTCAAGACCTGATCACGTAACATTTGAACACAAAGGAATCCATTGATGCTGTTGGGTTTTGCATGATCTCTGGCTGCTACAATCTCACGGGGGGGGGGGGCGGGGGACACTAATGTCTGTGTGGGATGATGTCTGGGTGTTTTCTGTTATCCATTTGTGAGAAGGTAGTACAAGTTTAATTCCATAATTAACTGATGTCCATTGTACTATTTGTAAATATCATGTTTATATATATATACAGACATTAAAACACAGTAAAAAAAAAAAAAAAAAAAAGTTAATTGCGTTGTGTGCTATTTAAAAATGTCCACAAGAAAGCAACCGTGTGTGTGCCGGTAAAGTAGACAAGGAAGTGTAAGGCAATATTGGAGCGGTAAATATGCTAAATGCCGAATGACGTCATATACATGTCGACCAATCAGAGGACGACAATCCCGATGACTCGTATTTCTGACCAATCAAATCGATGACTCTCCTCCCACTGTAGTAAAGTGACGGTTATTCTCTCGAAGCAGCTGATTTTGGAAGACCGTGCAGACAAAATGCAGTCCTCTTGACGCTTGCCCTCTCTCCCTGCGAGCTACAGTGAATCCGGAGAGTAAATATTTGAGGAAGAGCGGTAAGGTCACGACAGCGCTCCGGCCGTTTTCGGCGGCTAGGTTAGCATTAGCACCGAGCTAGCTCCAAGCGCCACTTCCTGTGTTTTCAAACGAGCTTTAGCCGCCTCGGCGCACGGCTCGGCCTGCGCCGCTACATCATTTGTTGCTATGTAAATGAGACGGACCGGTCAGACGGGTAGTAGGTTGTTTATAGAAAGATTTAGATCCTGATATCCCTCTGTAGTGCGTGTCCTCAACGTGATGAGGCGCAGTGGTCGGGTGTTACACCCCTCTCATCAGGACCACCTCCCCCTCGGCTAAACCATTAACACAACTGTCCTCACAGACGATGGAGCCTCCTTATTGTCATCATCTCACTGCTGTAGCCATTGATTGTAACGACTCTGTTTACTGTGTTCTTGGTCAAAATGAACATGCAGCCATCCTGATTTGGCTCTGGATGTTCATGTCACTAGGAGAGTCTTGGGTTGCACCACTGATGTGTGTTTGGTCCTGTGAACACAGTGTCTACGGGAAGGATGGAGACACTAATCCCCACCATCAACAGGCTGCAGGAGGTTTTCCTCACAGTGGGAGCGGAGATCATCCAGCTGCCTCAGATCGTTGTGGTCGGATCTCAGGTCAGCCAGGCGAAAACGCACAATGATACGCTGCATTTCTGCATACTGTCCGGGCATCTAGTTTGTAGAAATGCGGCTGAATCTCTGTCCCGTGTCCCTACAGAGCAGCGGGAAGAGCTCGGTGCTGGAGAGCCTGGTTGGTCGGGACTTCTTGCCCCGGGGCTCAGGGATAGTCACGAGACGACCCCTCGTGTTGCAGCTCATCAATGTTGCCCCGGTGGAGGAGAGGCTGAAGATCGAGAGTGGTACCTACACGTTTATACCTGCTTTAAACCACATAGGAGCCTGCGATCGACCTTAGAAATATAGTCATGTCTTGTAGAGTCCCAGGAGGACTGCTGTTTGTCATTTCCGTTTAGGTCTGGGCTCGGCTGCTGTGTTTACTCTCAGAAACTTTCCTTGCTCTTTTTCAACCCAGCTCCTTCTCGTAGAGCCTCGGTCCCTCGTTACTAACACATTTCCTGTCTTCCTCTCTTTACTCACTGCTTCTCAGGCAACGGGGTAAAACAAAATGTCCAAAACAGCTACCCAGGTCTCTGTATGCTCGGTCCACATTCACTCATTTCAAGTTTTTCTCTTCATTTTATTTCATCCTTATCGTCATCCATTTGTCAAGCATGTTGAAATTTAACACCTTTTTTTTTTTTTGCAATATCTAACTCCCAACTCTGCATCTGTCCAGGCGTCAAGGCTGAAGAATGGGGGACATTCCTGCACTGCAAGAATCAGGTGCATTCTATCAGAGAGATTTTAATGATGTGAACAACACCCCCCCCCCCCCCCACACACACACCCCTCCCCCTCCCTTTCCCCCCGAATCGCTCTCTCATCTTTTTTTTCTGACAGATCTTCACAGACTTCCAGGAAATTCGCAAAGAAATCGAGGCGGAGACCGAGCGCAGCTCTGGAGATAACAAGGTGGGGAAAGGCGGCGCCGTGAACTTGGCGATGCCTTAAATTTGGCTTTTTACAACCTCACTCGCGTGATTTCCTTTCGCTTTTTACGCCCCGCAGGGAATCAGTCCCGAGCCCATCCACTTGAAGATCTTCTCCCCCAAAGTCCTCAATCTGACCCTGGTCGACTTGCCTGGAATTACCAAGGTACGCCCGGCCGCTCAGCACTGGACTTGACCCGTGTCCTTTAACGCGTGCGCGATGTCAGCCTGCAGTGAGGGTGGATGCTGACGCCGGGTGTCGCCTCAGGTGCCCGTCGGGGACCAGCCGGAGGACATCGAGGCTCAAGTGCAGGAGATGATCCTGTCCTTCATCTCCAACCCAAACTCCCTCATCCTCGCCGTGTCCCCGGCCAACTCCGACCTGGCCACCTCGGACGCGCTGAAGCTGGCTCGCGAGGTCGATCCAGAGGGTAGGACGCCCCGTGCGCCCCTTCGCCCCCTTCGCCCCCTTCGCTTCCATTTCCTCCCCTCCTCCTCCTCCTCCTCCTCCTCGCCGCTGATTACGTAACGCGCGTGGAGTGGAAATGCGCTCTGAATTATGAAACGGGCCAGAGGAGCTCCAGTCGCTTTAGGTTATTGGGCGCACCGCTGTTAACAGCTTCCTGACAGTTAGTAGTTGCCTGGAAAATTGTTGCCGCCGTCTCTGGTGCACTCTGGGGGCCCACGCTGACAGACGATGAGGCTCTTTTATGGCGCATTGCTGCCTGGGAGACGGTCAGTCCCGGCCGGCAGGAGGCCTGTCTCTTTGCTTCCCCCCCGTGGCGTCCACATTACGTGGCACGTGACGTACAATACGATATGATGTCGCATGTGTGCGTGTTTTTGTCCGTCAGGTCGCAGAACGCTCCTGGTGGTCAGCAAGCTGGACCTCATGGACGCGGGCACGGACGCCCTGGAAGTGCTTCTGGGCCGAGTCATCCCAGTCAGGCTGGGGATCATCGGGGTGGTTAACAGGTGCGCGGACACGGGACTGTCTCCCTGTCTGGCTTTGTAACGGCGCCTGGCTCCGCAGCACACAGCGCCGATAATGTGTTTATAATCTCATCCGCTGACTCCGCTCCCTCCCTCCCTCCCTCTCTCTCTCTCCCTCCCTCTCTCCCGCTAATGGGTAATCCTCCAAAGGAGCCAGCACGACATCAACACCCAGAAGAGCCTGGAGGACTGCGCGAGGGATGAGCACGCTTTCCTGCAGCGCCACTACCCCTCGCTGGCCTCCCGGGCCGGCTCGCGCCACCTGGCCAAAACCCTGAGCCGGCTGCTCATGCACCACATCCGCGACTGCCTGCCCGACCTCAAGACGCGGGTGACGGTGCTGAGCGCCCAGTACCAGGCCCGGCTCAGCGGCTACGGCCAGCCGGTGGAGGACCACAGCGCCACCCTGCTGCAGATCGTCACCAAGTTCGCCAGCGACTACTGCAACACCATCGAGGGGACGGCCCGCTACATCCAGACCTCCGAGCTGTGAGTCTCCGCTCTGCAGGAAACGCTCCCCAATGAAAGCGTCCTTTGTCTCCCCCCCCCCCCCCCCTCCCCTTTCTCTTTTTGTCACTTTAATTCATGACTTCTGTTGCACAACTCAGCGGTTTATTTGGTCCACAGCAACAATCCCCATGGGTCTAATATCCAGGGGGGGGGAAGGGAGGGGAAGGGGGGCTTGAGTTTGAAGTGGTCTCAGCATCTGCTGCTCCCACTTCCATGGCCGTAGCCTCCATTCACCGCCAGGCAATTCATCCGTGTGACTATGTGTGGAGCGAGTGTTGGCGTTCTCACAGCCGAGCCCCCGTCTCTCCTGCAGCTGCGGGGGCGCGCGCATCTGCTACATATTCCACGAGACCTTCGGCCGCACGCTGCAGTCCATCGACCCCCTGGGGGGCCTGACGGAGCTCGATATCCTCACCGCCATCCGCAACGCCACGGTGAGCCCCCCCCCCACCCACCCCCGTCCACGTTCAGGCCCAGCCGCGGCGGCCGAGTGACGTGCGGGACCCCCGCCCCCGTCTGTCCGTGTGTGCGCCCCGCAGGGCCCGCGGCCGGCCCTCTTCGTGCCCGAGGTGTCCTTCGAGCTGCTGGTGAAGCGGCAGATCAAGCGCCTGGAGGAGCCCAGCCTGCGCTGCGTGGAGCTGGTGCACGAGGAGCTGCAGAGGATCATCCAGCACTGCTCCTCCTTCAGCACGCAGGTCGGACGCCAGCCCGCAACCCTCCCCCCCCCTCCCTCCCTCCCTCCCTCCCCCTGACGCCTCTCTCGCTCTCCCCCAGGAGCTCCTGCGATTCCCCAAGCTGCACGACTCCATCGTGGAGGTGGTGACGGGACTGCTGAGGAAGCGCCTGCCCATCACCAACGACATGGTAATCCACGTCCCAGCTGAGACCCCAGCAGCCGCATGAACCCGACTGATCCCCCCCCCCACTCCCCCTCCTCCTCCTCCTCCTCCTCCAGGTACACAACTTGGTGGCCATAGAACTGGCCTACATCAACACGAAGCACCCGGACTTCACGGACGCGGCGCAGGTCTCGGCCTCTGTCAACAGCCAGCAGGTAGTGGTTTGTTCAGCTTAGCCGTGGATCGTTCACTCTGCGGGCGCTCCACGTCCGGCCCCTCTCCCTAATGTGTCCGTACGTCTGTTTGGCCCCGCGCGCTCCCCAGGCGGAGGCCCTGGACGGGGGGAAGCGCTGGAAGAACGAGAGGGCGGCGGAGGAGAGGGCTCCGGCTGCGGGCTTCGGCAGCCCCAGTAAAGGCCAGGCCATCAACCTCCTGGACACGGTGAGTGGCGCCCCCCCCCCCCCCCCCCGGGATGAATCCGTCACGTCTGTTCCACCTCTCACCTCTCTTTCCTCCGTCCTCCATGCAGGCGGTGCCCGTGTCCCGCAAGCTGAGCGCCCGGGAGCAGCGGGACTGCGAGGTCATCCAGCGCCTCATCAAGTGCTACTTCCTCATCGTCCGCAAAAGCATCCAGGACAGGTTGGGCCTCCTCCTCCCTCCTCCTCCTCGCTCCTCCTCCTCCTCGCTCCCCTTCTTCTCATGTCATTAACGCCGCCTCCCTCAACGCTGTCCCGGCGTTTGTCCGCAGCGTGCCCAAGACCGTGATGCACTTCCTGGTGAACTTTGTGAAGGAGCACCTGCAGAGCGAGCTGGTGGGCCAGCTCTACAAGCAGCCGCTGCTGCAGGAGCTGCTCATCGAGTCGCAGGACACGGCGCAGCAGAGGACCGAGGTGGCTCACATGCTGGAGGTGAGGCCCGTCGGCCGGCCGGCCGGCCGGACGCCTCTCGCAGAGCCAGCGAGTCGACAACGTCCCTCACTCTCTCTCTCTCTCTCTCTCTCTCTCTCTCTATCCCTCTCCTTCCCTCTCAGGCGCTCAAAAAAGCCAACAACATCATCTCTGAGATCCGGGAGACACATCTGTGGTAGCTTGGAGGAGCCCAGCAATCCCCTTGCTGTCGGGCGGCTTTGAGAGAATGAGAGTGTATGTGAGTTTACAGGACACGGTGCGAGTGTGTGTGTGTGTGTGTGCGTGTGTGTGAGAGAGAGCCTGTACCTGTGTTTTCTCACGGACCAGTGACCGTAGCACATTTGGATCCCCCCCCCCCCCCGTCAGCTGTGGCCCCGGGCCGGCTCGCCGGGGGCCGCGGCTCCTCACTGTGAACACCCGAGCAGTGCCGGGGATTCATCGAACACTCAGGCCCGAAGTGTGAGCGCAGAGAGCCGCCTTGGCGAACAAAACCCTGGCGACGGGGTCCTTTAAATGTGAAGCACTGAAATATTGAAGCGTTTCACCGTGTCTGTCCCGTTCCCTCCAAACCCCCGGGCCGCGTCCGGGCCCCCGCAAGCAGGTGCTATAACACCCCCCGGTTCCACGTGTTCACTCCGTCGCCCTCATAGTGAGATCTGCACTGCTCTGCAGCAGATTACGGGACCAACGCGGACTGTTTTCTCCAATCGATGCCGGGCTCATTTCCCCACGAGTCACGTTCACCATTGCGGACCGTCTCCGCCATCCAACCCCTCCCCCCTCGCCCCCCCCCCCCCCCCCCCCCCCCCCCCCCCCGCCATCATGCCTTGTGAATAGATATAAACAGAGGGAGAACAAACATTCCCAACGATTAGTCCCTCTGTGTGTCTCAGCAGGGTTGCTACACTGCGTATTGTGTCCAAGAAGCCTCCATTGAAAGTGAGGGAGTAAGCGTAGATGAGCGTAGACGCTGCGGGGGGGGGGCGGATACCCCCCCCCCCCCGTGGAGGCGTTTCAGATCCGGACGGCTCAACCTCAGCGTGCGTTGGGTACCTTCTCTTCATTTCCCGGCTAATGGCGCGGAGATGAGATGAACCCCCGTCTCGCAGACGCTTCCTGCATGCAGACGGATCCCATCCGTGAACTTCTGTGCACGCGCCCCCCCCCCCCCCCCCCCCTTATCGAGAGCCGCGCGCCTCCATGCTAACAGGCCGCTTCCCTCTCGTCCTTCCTCGTTTCGTCCATTTTGATGGATTCTCATAGCAAGAACAAATAGTTTCCCAGTGAAAAACAAGAAAAGAAATAGGCTTTTGTAGGTGAGACCTGCTTTATCGGGACCATCGAACAGAAACTCTACTGCGTGATCGGGGAGTGAACTGCATGTGTGTGTGTGCGTGCGCGTGCTCGGTATGCATGCGTGTACGTGGGAACGGGTGATTCATGTGTATTTTGTATTATTTAAATGTACATTGTAACCATCATGTGTCACTGCCTCCGAGTTCTTGCCTGCCAACGTTTGTGATTCATGTTTACGGAGTGAGGTGTGTCGGGATGTGGGGGGGGGGGGACTCATTAAACCTGAACAAACGACGCCACTGCACCGACTCTGCGTGTTATTGACGAGGCGCGGCGATCGCCATCGACCCGCTCTCCTTAACATGTTTGCCTCCCGCAGCGCCGCCGAAGCGGGTGCCATCAGGCTCCCTCCGCTTCACTCATCGATCTCGGGCGACTGAAAAAGTCCGTGCGGTCAGGTGGCTCAGCCACAGGCGCATCGTCAGGATGAGGACCGAAGGATCCCGGGGGGGCGCCACACGCACACACACACACACACACGCACACACGCACGCACGCACACACTTCCCAACAAGTGCCAGCGAGGCTCGGACCAGACTCCCAGCCTGTTCTCTTCTGCGTGCGCCTCGCCTCTTTCCCCCCCTTCCCCGTTCACGTGACGGATCGTCACCTTTTCCCAGCGAAACCTGCACAGGGGGCGCGAGGCGCGTCGATGGATGGCGCCGGGGTGGCAGTCGGGGGCGGGAGGGCTGCTCGTTAATGTTGGATGAGAGCGGGCTACGGTCCCCGAGAAAATAGTAGTGGCACAACGAGGCGAAGCACACGTCTGTGGTGCAAGCGGTCTGTTTGTGCAACGCCTCACGCCCCCCCCCCCCCCATCACCCGTCCTCTAACGGGCAGAATGAGCTGCAGCTAATTTCCCCCTTTCTCTCCAGGTGATTATTTCCTATTGCCTGTACTTGGTCTCCCACTGTAGCCAGTTATTCTGATTGCCCTCCTCTAACGCACCCCACCTTCCCCACCAACCGAGACCAGACTAGAGCGTACCAACTCTGACGGGGAGGGAGGGGGCTTTGCTGCAATGCCAGGACCGCTCTGGCGTCCCCCCCCCCCCCCACAAAACGGCTGAATTGAGGCACGGGCGCTC
>CM055192.1:7775802-7796391 GCA_029224185.1 Karalla daura | reverse complement strand
AATTCCCGTCTCGTCAGCCTCAGGTAAGAGTCTCCTCGGTGTTGCAGATGTTTGTGGTGATGGGTGGAGGTGTGTGTGTGGGGGGGGTGGGGGGCGTGTTCGCGTCTGTTGATAGAAACGTTAATTGCTGAGGGTGCTAACCCTGCGGGGAGCCGTGCACGGGGAGCAACTCCGAGGCAGATGAAGTTCCCGGCGAACGGTCCGCATCGTGTGCTGGAACATGTGTTTCTAAGCTGCTGTAAAACAAAAAGAAAACACTTGACGGGGTTCCTTCAGTCTGTTTAATACATGACAGGGCACGGCAAAGGCCCGAGTGCTCCCTCCCATGCCTGAACCCGGCGACAGTGGGGGGGGGGGGGGGGGGGGGGGGGGGGCCAGGACCACCGCTGGCTGCGGACGGACGCGGGGAGTTTGACTCCACTCCGGATTCACGGCGTGCGGGGACCACAAGTCACGTCCGCTCCGAACACACTGCCGGGGGGGGCCGCTCATGCATAAGCAATGTATTCATAGAGCTACCAGTGCAGAAACAAATGCCCCCCCCCCCCCCCCCCCCCCCCTCCTCATCCTCCCCTTCTACAAACATACACACACACCCCCCCCCCTTTCAGCGAGGAGATAGCGAGGCTGCGTGTGTGTGTGTGTGGGGCGGCGGGCGGCGTGTGACATCCATACCGGATGAGATGGAGCGGAGATACGCTGACGGAGGGGGTTATTTTTAGCCGCAGTCGCTGAATGAAGGTTACAAGTCTCTCACCTCTGTGGACACAATGGGGGAGGCGGGGGAGCGGGGCGGGGCGATCGAAGGGAGGGAAAGGGCGAGGGCGATGAGTGTAGTAGGTGAGGGGTACGGGCTCGCAGGCAGGCAGGTCCCCCCCCCCCTTCCACCCCCCCCGGGCCAGACGCAATCCAGAGGTGGAGCCCGGTGTGAAGCCGCTGACACCTGGAGCTGAAGTGCCGAAGGAAACTTGTGCGAGCCCGAGGTCCATCCCTCGCTTTTCCTTCCTTTTCTCTGCGCTGAGAACACGAGCCGGGGAGCGGCAGGTACAGCCGCCTGAGCCAGAGCCGGCCCGGAGAAGAAAAATCGATGAGAGAGAGCGACACCCCAAAGTTCACAATTGAGTTTCACTCGAGACGAGGCGGCGGCGTCCAATCCGAGGCGGGTTTCGTACTCGCAGAGCGACGAAAAGATGTTGATTTCAGGCCTCGGTGCGTTTGCCTGCGAAACGCCGTTGCAGACAGAGCATCGACGCCTCGCCATTAAGCAACGACAACAACAACACCACGGCGTTGATGGAGACGCAGCCGTCGAGGAGGGGGGCGCTCGCTCTCGGGCAGGGTGCCAAATCGCACTGTTTTTCTAACCCGCACCTGCAACCTGCTCGCAATCGACTGTGTGCCGCCGATCCGGCGTGAAACAATCCTGGGAGCTTGTAAACACATTAGTTACACCAGGCTCGCAGCCACGCCGCTTACGATCATTGTATGCGAGATGTGGAGAAGGCATCAGAGTCGTGAAAAGGAGAGAGAGAGAGAGAGAGAGGGAGAAGGCTGCGTCCCCGAGGCCTGGCTGCTCCGTGCGTACCTGGGTGCCGTCTGTGGCACAGAGAGAGAGCGGCACGCAGCTGTGCCTGGGTGTCTGAAAGGCACTTGGTTTGCCTCTCGGCCTCTAATGAGTTCCTCAGACTGTCAGACTCTGACATCTGCATCGCTAATCACCCCGTTTTGATGTCGAAACGGACACGGAGACGGAGCGGCGGAGATGTTCTGATAGCCCCCCCCCCCCCCTCCCTCCTCCCATGAATTTTAAACAGCAGAGCAGATGTCTGAGGTGCTGGTCATTTGTTCTGAAGGGTGACGGCTCTGGTGTGTGTGCGTGTGTCTTTTTTCCCCCTTTCTCCTCCATTCTGCTCCCCTCTCTCTCTCTCTCTCTCTCTCACCTCCCTCCTCCCGTTCTGTCGCTGAGAGCGGCATCGTCGGAGTGAGCTGTCGAGGCGGAGATGAACTGTAACGGGATTACAACTAATCTAATTGGCAAAATTAGCAGCCGTACTCCATTTCATTTGCCACAAATGTGCGATTAAATCTTGCGTGCCTCTGTGAGAGGCCGGTCACGATGAACGCTCGCCCCCCGCCCCCATCTATTTAGAAAAAAAAAAAAAACCTTCAGAGAGGGGAGAAAACAAATTTGCGTTTTGGCATCGCAGGAAAAACATAATTGCGCTCATTTGTAGTGATAGCCCGTGATGGGTGCAGATCAGCGGCGATGCTCTCGGGCCATTTACGGCCCGCAAATTGGAGCGAACGATTTCCCCTGTGGATGTGGCGACGCCGGGGCACGGCCATCCGAAAGCCACTGAAAATTATTTTACCGCTCCGGCCCGAGACTCCGCTCCTCGCCGTCCTGGCGCCTCCGAGTCAAACTTTTTGGACGGCAGGCGGCGCTCTGCGGACCTGAGATGGCCCGAAACAGGCCTGCTCCCACAGGGCGTTAGGGACCCCTCATCTCCCTCGGTTTGGAGAACCGCATTAGCACATGCAAGACGTCGGAGGACAGACGGGACGGGGCCGAGGGCTCGTAATCGCGTCTCCGTGAAACACATGGCTTATCGGAGGAGGGGTGGGGGGAGTGGGGGGGGGGGGGCGGAGAGCGACTGTGGACACAGTGACCGGTGAAGGTGGTTTCCCGCAGCGGCACATTTTCTTCTCCGGCGCTGCCAATGATATGAAGTTTATTCAGGTGGAGGCGCGCAAACACAGATCCCATAAATCAGAGAGCCTTCGGCTCCTTTGTAGCTCCGGGAGGGGAGGGGAGGGGAGGGGAGGGGAGGGGTGGTCTCTCAAGAATCCTTCCAGGACTGTAATTTTCGCCAGCATCGATCATCTGGCCTCATTTGTAAATTGTTAATTTTTAGGATGGATTCTTCGCATGGGCTGCAGACCAGAGCTGCGGATCTCTCTCTCTTTTTTTTTTTTTTAACACATAAACAAGAGCCGCGGTTTCAGCTTGCTGACCTCGGACCACAGCTGTGGAGGGAGAGAGAGCAGATCCATTCCTGCAGCTCACCTCCTCCCCACCACCTGAATGCTAAAGCATCTGCGGCGTCTCGTGTGCGGAGGAGTGGGCACAGAGTGGCACCTATTGACACTATTAGTCAGAGGCTGGCCATCACGGAAGACAAACCCCCTCTCTTATTTCACAACTCTGTCACATCCTACTCGCTCCTCTCGTCGGTAATTAGACAAGTGAGATGATTTAATTTGCTCCTGAGCGGCCAGGGCTACTCTCGGCTGGCTGGGAGTCACCGGCAGACAATGGTTGGCCGGAGAGAGAAGAATGAAACCCCCACAGCCTTTGTGATCAGCATCTTAAAGCAGAACCCAACCAAGCATTTTATAATGTAAGCCCTGGAGAAGAGAGGTCTCCCTTTCTCATCTCACTCCAGCTGCGCCACCAGAGGAGGGAACCTGCAGGCGGCCGCTGGCCCACAGGCTTTATTCTCACATCTGGAAGTTGCCCCGTCCTTGCTTCGTGTGTGACAGCTCACACATCCTTCATGCGCTGGTAGAGAGGAGGGGGAGGAGAAGGAGGAGGAGGAGGAGGGGGAGGGGGAGGATGGTTTTAAGTGAGTGATGCTCAGTTGCTGCTCTGTGTGTCTGGCAGGTTCCAGCATGGACGAGGATGAGCCGCTGCTGTTCCAGACCAGCTGGGGAGAGGAGGAGGAGGACGAGGAGGACGAGGACGAGGAGGCAGGGGCAGCAGGGCAGAGGGGCGTGTCCGGGGATGCTGGGCTGTGTGGAGTGTGGAGGGCGGTGGCCTGGGTGTACACACAGCCGTGTGCCAGTGGAGCGGTGTTAGGGGTAGCTGTCCTGCTACCGTGCACCCTGTTTGCCTTCATGCTCCTCTACTGCCCTCCTCTGGATATAGACCTGTCCTACAGTGCCTTCGAGGTCCACAGCCACTTCTCAGCCGAGCGCTTCGATGCCCTCACCATCGCCGTGAAGACCCAGCTGGGCTCCTGGGACAGACGCAGGCGAGACTTGGACATTGGAGAGTCCCAGGCCCTGCTGGAGCTCCTCCTGGGGCAGTTGGGCAGACAGGCTGCATCCAATAGCACTGATAAGCAGGGAGCCCGGTCCTCCACTCTTCAAAACCAGGCTTCACAGGCAGGGCATGATCAGAGAGGAGCTGCGGATGAAAGGACAGCTCCAGATTTGGGTCAGAAGCAAACCCAGCGCTCAGATCACAGGGCTGAGAGGGACGAGGAGAGATCACGGGATGGAAATTCCGGTTTGCCGCTCATTAGGAGACGCCGGTTCGCTCCCAATTACTATATGCAGAGCCAGGCTCTGTGGAGGATCGAGCTGGTGTTTGTGGCCCAGGGGGAGGGCGAGCGCAACATCTTCACCCCGGACCGTCTGCAGACCATTCACCATGTGGAGCGTCTGCTCATGCAGCACCCGCAGTTCCACCAGTTCTGCTGGAAGCCTCTGGAGATGCTGAGGGACCTGCCCCTGGGACCATCCTACTGCTCCCCACCCAGCTCCCTCCTGTCCTACCTGTACCCCAGCGAGAGGGGAGGCAAGATATACTACGACGGCATGGGCCCAGACCTGGCTGACATCCAGGGTGAGTTACGCGGTGAGGGGAGCGGGTGAAGGGACAAGAGGCAGTCTCGGCTCCGCTCACAGTGCATGTGTCCGCAGGTTCCCTGAGTCTGGCCATCACGCACCCGCAGTTCTACTGGTACGTGGACGAGAGTCTGTCCCCGGAGCACCTCTCGTCCTCTCTCCTGCGCAGTGAGATCCACTTCGGGGCTCCTCTCCCCTCCTACTACTCCCTGCAGGACCGGGCCGACGAGCAGAGGTCTCGCTTCAAAAGCTTCGTGGTTCAGTACGCAGACATCCTGGCCAAGCAGTCCACCAGGTCAGGCAAACGTCACCTCCTCCATCTATCACGCTTTACCCCCGCCCCCCATGAAACGTGACGCCATTTACCGTCGGCTCCATCCGCCTGTGTGGCAGACAGGTGAAGGTGCTGTACGGGGGGACGGAGCTGTTCGACGACGAGGTGAGGCAGACCTTCCACAACGACATGATGCTGGCCGTCATCAGTGGAGCCTGCATCACCGCGCTCGTCTACGTCCTCACCTCCTTCTCCGGTACGGAATCGGGAAAAGAAAACGACCAGAGTGGATGGTCGCACATAAATGTTTAAAGCCACCTTGCCTTTCTCTCTGTGCAGTGTTCCTGACGTTCTTCGGGCTGGCTAGCATCGGGCTGAGCTGCTTGATGGCGCTTTTCTTGTACCATGTGGTCTTTGGCGTGAGGTACCTGGGCATCCTCAACGGAGTCGCAGCCTTCGTCATCATCGGCATTGGTACGAGAGGGGAAATTCAGAATACGCATTTCAGAAATGGAGTAGTCTGACACTAAAAGAAAAACCCTGTTTGTTTTAGATGAGCAGATTGGTTGTTAAAAACAACAGTAAAGCCAGATCGGATAAGAGAGGTTAGCTTTGCACAAAGGCCAGTGCAGTGTATACCATTGCTGATTCTGCATTGTGCCTTATGATAAATGATTTGAGCACCTTTGCTGCTCTTGTGCGAAAACAGCAAAAAACAAGTGATCAGCATATAGCTCTCCCACATGGACACATTTAACCATTAATAGTACAATGTATATACAATACCTTACAGCACAATGCAGATCTACATGGAGCATGGAGGCAGCCAGCAACTGTTACACATTTTACATTTTTATATACATTTTACAGAACAGTAACAAGAATCAATACACAGAAATGAAACTTAAAAACACACATTACCATTAATCCTTTGGTAGATGCTGACAAAAACTGTCATGTTCTGATTAGACATTAACAGAGCAAACAAATGCATACCTTCTCCTGCTGTCTGAATCTGGAGGGTGCAGGACCTCCAGTCACCTGATTCCATCCTGTTGCTGTGCTGGTAGATTATGTCAAACTACCAAAACCAGATCTCCTAAACTACAATCCGAGTTTCTAGTGAGAGATAAATCATGATAAATAAGGCAATCTTCTTAATCAGCTATTCGACACACATTAGCGTCGCTAAACTGAACGCGAAAGCACGGAATCTACCCACCTCCGCGCAATGAACTTTACCGCATTTCAAAATAAGAGTTCCCGGCGGATGATTTATTAATTCATTTCAAAATAAAACGTATAACCAAGGGTAGCGACATCGCGCTGGCACATTATGATAGGTCTGTGCAGAATATTGCTTAAACCAGGGGTCTCAAACCTACTCCACAAAGGGAGTAGTTAGTGACCAACCAATCAAGAGTACACAGTTTGGCCAATCAGCTGTCTGATGGTTTAAAAGAGTCAAGTCAGGTGTGTTGCTGCTTGGACGGAGCAAAGACCTGCAGCCACACGGCCCTTTGTGGAATAGGCTTGAGACCCCTGGCTTAAACTCTCAAGCTGTCACTCGCTGCAGCTCATTCACTGAGGACCAAAGTCTGAGCCAGGCTATTTGTTGTTTGTTTGAGTTTGGTATGGGGACAGCTAGTCACAGCGACGGGCAAACAAATGGTCCAGCGAGCCCCCCCCCCCCGACCCCCCGAGCAGCCCAGTCACAACCGCCAGCGTGAGCAGATTGGAAATGCGTGTCCAGCAGCGACTGCATATTTCAGTCTGCTCGTCTCCATAGCTTTCAGCAACAAAATCAGTGTGTGAGTGTCCCCCCCCTCCCTTCACCGAAACATCAAACCATCCTTTCCAGATGTGTAAAGCACAATGCGTTTGTGGAAATGTGCGCTCAGGCGGGCCCCTCTGCTCTCTGTCTGTGTCGCTCAGGGGTGGACGATGTGTTTGTGTTCATCAGCACCTTCAGGCAGGCGTCTCATCTGCGCCCGCCGCGCCAGCGGATCGTCTACACAATTAAAACAGCCGGCAGAGCCACTTTCCTCACCTCCTTCACCACGGCGGCGGCCTACGCTGCCAACACCTTCTCTCAGGTAATGGCGGCAGAGCCGCGCGGGCGTGGGAGGTGCGCGCGGCAGGCGCAAATTGGGCGAGCAGAAGTGCCTCTCGGCAGACGGCCGCTTTCGGAGCGATAAAGCGCAAATTGAATGTTCCAAGGTCCTTTACGCTGTGCCTCGTTTAACTGACACTCAGATCCCAGCCGTGCATGACTTTGGCCTGTTCATGGCCCTCATTGTCAGCTGCTGCTGGCTCTGGGTGTCCGTCCTGATGCCGGCCGCCCTGTGCGTGTGGACCGAGTGTGTGGAGCCTCAGGAGCACGCCTGGCTGAGCTGGTGAGGCCCCGTTCCTCTGCCTTTTGTGCGCCATCTCACTCGTGCATGCTGTGCGACATCCGCAGGTGAGATGTAATCCCTTCGGCTGTCGGCCTCCCTAAACTTCCTCCCCCCTTCCGTAGCTGGAAGCTGTTTTCGGGCCTGTCAGCCAACCACGGCCCTTTGTCGGATGAGGACGATGATGTGGCACTTCTGTCAGTGGAGATGGAGCCAGGTGAGACTGTCATCTCCCCCCAGCGCTGGAAGGAATAATGGCGTGAGAGTGGGCAGAGGGACTGCTATCCAGGCGCCGCTGAGCCCCCTGTCCTTGTCTCTGGCCAGGCCCCTGTGACACAGACGGTGATGCGGCCATTCTCTCCCTGTCAGTGGAGACACCCCTGTCCCCTCCGGGGCAGCGGCGCGTGGGAGTGGTCAGCACTAATCTGCAGTGGGCGCTGAAGCACTTAGTGGCAGAGCCGGCTGTGGAGCGACGGAAAGGCGTCCTGGGTGAGACTGGAAATAGACCGAACATTTTGACACAGTTAAGAACAATGCCTCAGAAAACTCTTTCTATCTTAGCTTTCAAGAGTAGTCTGCCGAGCTCTTGATCTATGAGACAGACATGAAAGAAACCTCCAGCCCTGACTGCTGCAGACAGGCTCTAATCTCTGTCTGGCCTGAGGGGGATAGAGTCTGTCACAGGATGAGCAAGTGCCTATCATGAAGTATTCATCCTGCGTCTTCCCAGGAGTGGCTGTAATTGATCTTTGCTCCTGAGCGGCTCAATCAGATCCTCCTCTGTGCCACTGTTTATCATTGTCTCCCTCTCCTGTCGGCCCAGGCGTCTTCCTCCTGGTGCTGCTGTTGTCCGCCTGCTGCTGCTGTCTCCTGAGGCCGGCCACACACGCCCCGCTCCTCTTCAGGCGGGACACCAACCTGCAAACGCTGCTGGCTCTCAGGAGCAACCTCAGCGGCCAGGGCATCTCCTGCCCCATGTGCTCAGGTAAGCGCGGCTCGGGAAAGCGCGCTCGGCTTGACGTCCAAAACAAATGCCTTGAGGTGCGCGTCGTGCCCTGCAGGTGTGTTCATGGAAAAGCCGCACCCTTTGTCCTCCCACGCCTCGTCGTCCTCCTTCAAGTTCTCCACACACCAGCAGAGCCGGGTCAGAGCAACCTCCGCTCCCCCTCAGGGCCCCAGCAGCAACCAAACAGGTGAAGCCCTCGGCCCGTCCTCCTCCGCACAGAAGCCTTCCCCCGCATTCCGAAACGTCACGCTTTGTACCAATTTTTTTTTTCTTCAGGGCCTTTACTCACGGTCTTCATCTCCAAGTTGAGCCTGGGAGCCTCGCCAACCATTTACCGCTTCTCCCTCAACGCCAGCACTCCCTCCCCGTGGAGGCCGTGCAGCACGGAGCGCGCCGAGGTGTCCTCGTTCCAGGTTAGAGGAGGGAGGGATCGCCTCGGCCGCCCCCCCCCCCCCGACGTCGCACCTTCCCAGCTGTGATGTGTGTGTGTGTGTGCGTGCGTGCGCGCGCCACTAAAGCGGCTTGTGACCCATTTCTGTTTCATCCGAATAGGCTTATAGTCAGCCCCGCAGCAATTACACCCGCAGAATGACAGTGTGTGTTTCCCATGTGTACCGCCCGTACCCCAGCTGGATGGTCACGTCCGCGTCGTGCGAGGCCCGTCACGGCTGGACGCCGGAGTTTTGCTTTTACGCGGCGCTGTCTCCGCAGCAGCACAGCAGGTGAGAGCGGGACGGGCGGACGGTCGCGCGTTCGTCAGACCGGAGCGTCCGGTGTCACTCTCTGTCCCGCTCTGTCCCGGCAGGAGACTGTACTTTGCGCAGCGCCACCCCAGGCCTCACCCCAGCCGCGTGTGTGCGAGCCCGCCCGGCTGCGGCGTCAGCACGGGGCCCGACGGGCCCACGCGGGGAGCCTTCTACACGCCTCTCCCCGGCGGTGAGTGCGCCGCAAAGACGGCTCGTCAGCCCGTCAGGGGAACCGTTTCCTCGCTGCATGTGTCACGCAGCTGAAATGCCTTTTTTTCACCCCCCTCCCCCCCTGTCATGTATTCTCATTGAGGCTCAGAAACAGACAAAGAGCAGTGGTGTGACGTTGCTTTCAAGCGTGCCTTGTCAAAGCGCTGCTATGGAGAATGTCTCGACAGTACTCGGGCACATGTCTTCGGGCTTTTATGGATGAAAGCCTCTAAGAGGTTTCTCCCTCATTCTCTGTGCAAAGATGCCCCGTCTGATGCCAGGACGTCCAAGACGTCCAGGACGTCCAAGACGTCCAAGACGCTTGGCTTCGACCCGTGCAGCGGCGGCGCGTGCGGCAGCCCCGCGGTGCGGCCCCTGGTCGACACCGGGGCCATGGTTTTCGTCGTGTTTGGCATCCTGGGAGTGAACCGAACCGAGCGCAGGGACAACCATGTCATCGGAGATATGGTGAGGCTCGCTCCGGGACACACATGCCCGAGTGATTTACAGGAACCAAGCAGAGCCAGATCCGCGGAGGACTTTCTCATGTGCGCGATGTGGTGTTTAATTCTCTCCAAAGGGCAGCATTATATTGGATCCAGACTTTGATATCTTCCGGGAAATGGGGCATCTCTGCAAGATCTGCAAAGCCATTAGTGCAAACACACAACTGGTGAAGCCAGGGGGAGCTCAGTGTCTGCCTTCAGGTAACACCCACGCCTCCCCGCTAAAGCGCCAGATATCATCAGGCAGTAAGATTAAACCTCACAGAGCTGATTGTTCCATCAAAATCGATTCGCTCTAAAGCCCTCTTAAGTCAAGGTTTCACATTTCGGGCCTAAACCTTCATCCCAGAGTGGAAACTCGAAATTTTCTGATCTGTCCAGGAAACAAACTGTCATCTATTCTGCCTCTGCTCCACCCTGACTGCCACTCGCTCCCTGAGCCCAACCTGCTCCCGGGGCAGCTCTCCCACGGAGCGGTGGGAATGCATGGCGGCAAGGTCCGCTGGCTGTCCATGGCCTTCGAGTCTGTGAGTCCCTCCGTCCTTCAGATCCCCACCTCCGTGCGTCGCGAGGCGGCGCCTAACGCCCTCTGCCCCTCTGCTCCCTAGACCACGTACAAGGGCAAATCCTCCTTCCAGACCTACTCCGACTTCCTGCAGTGGGAAACCTTCATCCAGGGGCAGCTCGCCTCCCTCCCGCAGTCGTCGGCCCTGCAGCGGGGCTTCCAGACCTGCGAGCACTGGAAGCAGATCTTCATGGAGATCATAGGTAAGGAGGCGTGGACGCTGAGCAGATCAGTCAACACGATGGATGTCACAGTCTGCTGTGCGTGAAGGTGTGGAGAGCGCCCTCTGGAGCCTGCTGCTGTCCCTGGCCATCTGCGTGGCGGCCGTGTCCGTGTTCACCGCACACCCTCTGCTGCTGCTGCCCGTGCTCATCACCATCCTGGGTAAGCAGTGAACGCCGCGCGCCCCCCCCCCCCCCGGGACGCTCTCCGAGACGTGATCATGCAGTGTGCACTGTGCGGCTCTGACCCCCCCCCACCCCCGACAGGCGTGATCTGCCTGGTGCTGGCGCTCATGTACTGGCTGGGCTGGGAGATGGGGGCCGTGGAGGCCATCTCTCTGTCCATCCTGGTGGGATCCTCGGTGGACTACTGTCTGCACCTGGTGGAGGGATACCTGCTGGCCGGGGAGGCCGCGCCCTCGCCGCCCGACCCGGACCTGGTGAGTTACGAGCGCTCACGAGCAATGAGAGAAGCCTCCGCAGGGCGCGCTCTGTTTCCGAGTTAATGACCACGATTCAGCGCTTAACAAGGCGCGAAGCAGCCCGCAGGCTCATGAATAAAGAGCAGCGGCCCTCCTTCGTCAAAGCCGGCCGCCTCTCTTCCTCTCTCTGTTCGCCTGCAGGAGCCTCCGGCCGAGAGGCGCCGGCGCACCCTGGAGGCGGTCAACCACGTGGGCGTGGCCATCGTGTCCAGCGCCGTCACCACGGTGATCTCCACCGTGCCGCTCTTCTTCTGCGTCATCGTGCCCTTCGCCAAGTTCGGCCAGATCGTGGCCATCAACACGGCCGTGTCCATCCTGTTCACGCTGACCGTGACCGTGGCCACGCTGGCCTGCATGGCGCCCGCCCGCTTCGGCAGGACGCGGCGGGCCGCGCTCAAGGCCGCCGCCGCCGTGGCGGCTGCCGCCGCCCTGGGCGCCGCGGCCTGCTGGGTGGGCAGAGAGCTAGGGGCCTCGGCCTGGCAGGCGATCAGCACGTAGACCTGAGGAGGAGGAGGAGGGAGAGGAGGAGGAGGAGGAGCTCCTAAGACTGACTCGGTGTTCAGCCGGACGGTCAGATCAGTGAATGATCGTTTGACCTCACAGCACAAAGATGTCAGAATCTGCTCCATGTCGCGGTCCTTCATGGTCACCAACCCCCATGCGTCTTCACTTTGTGTCGGCCAGTGGATTTGTCAGTGTTGCCCAGAGTGCACCTCTTCTTCAGTGTAACGTACAGGACGTCGTGAGTCACGGTGGTATGCTCCCCTTCCTGGGCTGACCTGATGATTCAGCAGAGGTGTTTCTCTTTCTCATATTCATGATTTGTTCAAATGTTGGGAAACAACGCCTGAGTCACAGCTTTCATCGGTGTAATTTATTGAGATTTGTCAAGAGCGACGGACTGTTCTGTGATCTGCTCTGACGTCCACGAGGATTAGTGCCATTGGTTCCCATGACTCACGGCCATCTTGTGAAAGCTCTCTTCTTCTTCTTTAAGTTTGTGCTCCCCTTGAATGTGTCTCCAGCCACATCTATCTCCGGGGTTATGATGTCCTACGATGTGGCCGGATTAGAAGTTGTGCGAGTCAGATTTATACCGTGTACAGTTTTGTTAGTAAACGTAACGTGTGATGTAAACGTTTCAGTATGCTGCTCTCTCGCACTCGGCACACACTTTGAAGAGATGTGGGAAATAGGAAATGTGTTCAAATCCTTTACTTCAGTTAAAAGATGTAAAGCTATTATCAAAATGCCCCCTGCTAGTGTTTTACTCTAATATCTGGTCGACTTGAATTTAAGCACTCAGCTTCAGGGGAACCAAGAGGCAGATTTGGTGATTTGTTGCCTTCTCTGGGAGAAAGGCTTTGAAAGAGCTGCAATCAGTAACCAAAGCTGTCAGTCAAAAAGCTTTGGCGCGTCATCCACAATATTTGCCTCTGGGATGTCAGACTTTGAATACTCCAGTACCTCACATCTATATTTAAGTGGTGGCACTCGAGTGAATGTACCCGCACAGTCTAACGAAAGCGTCGTTTCCTGCGCTCACGTCTCAGATCTCAGAACCGTTTCAGGGTCTTTTATGTTTTCGTCTCAAGCACAAATGGAAGCAGACCTCTCGCCGGGGTCCTCGGCCGTGCCCCCTGCACGCCGTCCTCCTCTCGGAGGCACTCGTCGCTCCTCTGCTCCCCCCCCACTCCACGGGACCACTCGGGCCGCCATCCGGTCCAACCCGGGCCCGCCCTCAGACAAGGTGAGGGCCCCCCGTCGAACAATGACGGCTGGGGAGCAGACGGGCTGCCCCAGCGGCCGCAAGAGGCGAGTGTTTCTCTGTAACGTGCGTGTGATTTGTGAACGTGGAATAAAGCCGGTCTGGAGCGCTTGTGGTCTCTTTTTCTCTGTTTCTCTCTCTCTCTCCTTCTGCATTGTTACGTAAGAGAGCAGCAGCAGCACAGGATGAAGACCTGTCACAGCGTGTGACTGGAAGGGGGGAGGGTGGGGGGGGCTACAGGGGGGGAAAAGCATCACGTCTCCAGCCGGCTGTCGTTAATTATTCAGATGAAACGGCTCCGATTTTATATTGGATTGCAGCGCATCAAAGTTTCATGCCGATTATTAAACAAAGGGACGTGAGAGAGAGGGAGAGAGAGACGCTCGTCCTGCTCATCGGGACGGGAACAGAGGGAGGATGCGGACCAGTATGGGAGGAAAAAGCAAGGAAAATCGTGACAGACTTTGACTTCATTCCTCTCCGAGTCCCGTTTTATTTCACCGAGCACCAGATTCATCGTCTTGCGGCGGAAAACGAAAAAACAGTGTTGTTAATGTGTCAGTCCAGATCCCGGCGGCCTGTTGTTTCTCCCCTCCGTTTCATGGGAGCAATTTTGTGTAGAGATTCCTCTATCCCTTATTTCTTTTGTTGCTTTTGCTCATTCCTCAGTCTCGAAATATCTTTGCCTATGGCTACGATTCTAAAAAAACAGGGACATTTCTGCTCGCTGAATCTTCCAGGGGGGTTACCTGTGGACAAACGGCCCGTTTGTGTAAACATGTGATGCGCCTGGTACTCGGATCTCGCGATCATCATTCTTTCATGAGTGTTTTGATCCTTTCAGAGTATCTCGCACGGTCTCGCCCACTCCCCAACCCGCGATACGCCTGCACTGTGCGGCGCTTTCCTCCCAGGTTAAGCGGAGGCAGTTCCACTTCTCAGCCACGGCCAGTCCGGCGGTTTTCAGAGCAGTGATGGAATAATCGCCGAGGCTACGCGAATGTTGAGCGGGGCGGAAAAAGGAAACGCTTTCCTGCTCCGAAACGACAAGATCCACCTATAAATAGCGCAACACGGGGCAGATGAAGGGAGGAGATTTATATATATCTTTGGGCTGGTTTTTTTTTTAGGGTGTCTGCTGGGCGTCGGCACAACCCTGTGAAAGTCCTTACGAACGCGGACCGGTGTGTGACACCCGAGTCCCGAATTACTCCCACGTCCTGGCCTGCCCCCGGCTGACCGCTAACACTGTGAACAAAGGTCGGCCGTCAAACAGAGGCGTCCGACTGCCGCACCGTCCCTTTGTGTCCCCCGTTGTGTGGAGCGAGAAAGAAATGGAGGAGAAGGGAGCGAGTGAGCAACATGGTATATTCAACAGAGAACTACACATTAGAAGGCAATGATAGGGCTAATTTCAACAGTACCGTTCCACCTGTACATGATATATGTAATTACTATCACAATAAATACCCAGGCTCATTTGGTTCTTGAGAAATACTTCATTGTACCAAGAAAAGGCATTTTCTCTGCAGAGAAATTATTTTACATCAGAGCTGTAAATCAAACACTGAAACATAAACGTCTTCATCACCCCATGTTACAGAGCACACACAATGTTCAAGTATGCCCAAGGAACTAAATGGAGCAACTCAAAAACAAACCGAAAAAAGAGAGAGGGAGAGAGAGATAGAGAGAGAGATAGAGAGAGAGAGAGGGGGGAAAAAAACAATGAAGAGTAAGAGAGATAAAATGCATTAAAAAATAAGTGAACTGGCATTGCATTTCACAAAAACTCATAAGCTCATGATTTTGGAACAATTCACTGTAAAGTGCTAACTGGTTCGAGCTGAGAAAAGCACATGTTCCCTTTGAAAGATCATACACATTATTTATACATGGAGGTACAGTAAAAGCCAGTCGTCGGGCAAGCAATTACCAACCAGAAGACATGGACCACAATTCATGTATTAGTCCTTTAATAAGATAACTGCTTCCTTAATTTCCTTGTTAATGGTAACAACGAGAATCTCTCCACTGGTTGCCAGGACAATGCCAATTACAAATGCTGGTGGTGTCCCTGTACAGTTTTCCCTCTCTCCTTGTAACTACATGCAATTGACTGACGTACAGTATCAAAATCTCAAGTCAAGTCCCTCTACGCCTCTCACAGGTAGGAATCCTTGAACCCAAGGGGACGAGAGCGCGAGGAGAGGGGAGCAATCATCGGGGAGTAGAGGGGGACCTTCCCGTACTCCTCCTCCTCTTCCTCCCCTCTCCCCGGGTGTGGTGGGCTGGCCCGACAAAAGCAGGGATCTGTCCAGCTGATGCCTGCCTTCCTACAGGTCCTGAGAATCCACTGTTTTCCTTGGTGCCCCTCGGTAGGAGGCATGGTGGTGGTTGTCGTCGTCGTCGTCGTTGTTTTTTTTTTCTTAAAAAAAAAAGAAAGAAACACAAAAAAAAAATATGCGTAGGGGAACTGGTCGATAAATTTTTGTTTTTCCCCTTCCCCCACTGTCCAGCCTAAAGTGGACGCTGATCCTCCCACCCAAATCCTAAACCATAAAAAGGTAAAAACAAGGTGTACTGCAGAATGGCTTTACTCCTCACAGTCTGTGGGGGGAGCTAGAGCCCCTGGGAGCTGAGGTGCGGTTGGTGGTCTTGCGGCTGTTCTGTCGTGTCTGATTCATCTTGGTGGCCGAAGGTTTCCGAGCGTCAGGCTGGCGCCTCGCCTGGGGGCCCCTGCGTTTGCCCCTCTGGCCTGCGCGGCCCCTTCCGGCCCCCGCTGGTCACTTGCGGGAGTGCAGCGTGTCCTGGAACTTGGTGCTGGTGTAGCGCACGTGGAAGCCCTTCTTGTTGATGGTGTCGTCGGAGCGGAACTTGATCACAATGGAGTCGCCGGCCGAGTAGATCTCCTCCGGAGGCTGTCGGGGGAGGGGCGGGGGAGGGGGAGGGGGGAGGGAGGGGGAGGGGGGGGAGAAAACAAGAGAGGGTCATTTGTGGGCGCCGCTGGACGCTTCTCCGACCGCGCCTCAATTAAAACCAAAGACTTCTCACGCGCTCAACGTTCCGGCCAGATCAGCCGCCGTGACGAATGGCTTCCGACTTGCCCGGGGCCACCTGAGGGTCCGCGACCGGGACGGGCCCTTCCTGCTTTTTACTCTGATTAAGTCTCGGGGGGCCGCCATGGAGGTGGGGATGAGACGCGCTCAGGCGATTAGTTCCAGGTGGAGGGCTCGTCTCAGGCAACGGCGCAGGACCGCAAAACACGTTTCTGCTGCGCGGAGCACAAAGGCGTCCAAGCTGTTCCCCGCGTCAAACGGAGGGTGTGTGTGTGTGTGTGTGTGTGTGTGTGTGTGTGGGAGTGGAGATTAACTGCATTTTGCCAGCGCCGGAGACATACGCAACAATTTAAACACTCCGCCTGTCGTTGTGGCGGCGTGTGAATATGAATCGGAGCGCGGAGCTGAAAGATAATGAGTTGGTTAGGGGCGGGGCGGGGGGGGGGGGGACTCCAAAACGCAAACGGAGTTCGAGCTTTCGACTCTTTGGCGGCGAGGAGCCCTCGGGCTGCCGGCTCAGCCTCCGCGCCACGTAACGAGTTCTCATCCCACTTTGGGCCCAAGTGTGTCACGTTTATTTCCGACCCGTTTCCCGTAAGAGGAAAACTTGATTGAGGAGCCGCTAGCCCCCTGGGGCGCGCCGCGTCCCCCCCCCCCGGGCGTACGATCCGTCGGGAGCAGGCCGGGGCTTATTACCGACGTGCGCAAATGGGATGGAGCTGTTCTCTGACCTCGGGAGACCTGGCGTCTCCGCCCCCCCCCCCCGCTGGCCTCATTCACACCTGATTATAACTCACAGCTGCGGCGCGGTGCCGGAGACTCCGATAGGCCGGTCCGCGTCCCGGGAAGGAGCACTCCCCCGACCCGGAGGAGCGCCTCGGCCTCAGAGCCGCCATTGAAGCCCCGGGGTGGCTCACAAAGTCGCCCCCCCTCCTTTTGTAACATCATTGCTGGCAGGACCTACCCCCGAGCCGCAGTAGCGCCCCAGCCGCGGGGACTTGGTGTCGGCCCCGTCGAAGAGCTCCATGTAGTCGTAGCCGCAGTCGGCCTCCTCCTCGATCTCGAAGGTCTGGAAGATGAGCTCCACGCCGTAGCCCTTCTCCGCCGAGATCACCCACTGGCAGTCGGACGCCCCGGGGTAGTTGTTGTCGCCGAACTGGGCGTGGGAGAAGAGGTCCTTGGTTTTCACCTCGGCCTTCAGGCGGCCTCCGCACTCTGGGGAACAGAGGAGATGTTTCTCGTTTTGTTTTGTGTTGTTTTTTTTCAGCCCGGGGCCGGGGTTCTCGGGCAACGAGTTTGTGCTCTGCGGCCGTCGGGACGCGGGGAAGTCTTGTCGAGAAACATGAGTCATAATCATTCTCAGACAGGGCGGTGAGGGGGTGGCCTGACCTGAATCCCGCACCGGGGAAAAACCTTTGTGAAGAGCCGGGCCCGTGACTAACCGACCTGCTGTTACCATCGCGTCCCGGAGAGCCGCGGCTTTGCGCTGGAATCCCTTCCCTTCCCGCCCTCACCTGCGGTGTGGGACGCCTCGAAGCCTTTCTTCTGCACCGAGTTGTCGGAGAAGAAGCGGATGAACAGCTTGTTGCCGCTGGACGTGATGGGCGGGGGCTTCTTGGTGCCGCAGAAGCGCCCCAGGCTGGGAGCTTTGCCGTCCCGGCCGTCGTACAGCTCGATGTGGTCGTAGGCGCACTCCAGGTGGGCCTCCATGTCGATCTCATTGAAGGCCTGCAGCAAAGAGACCGGAGGCGTCAGACCCCGAAGCCTAATCACCCTGTCCCTCTGATTTCTAGGAAACGGTATCGCTTCTGTCCCTTTTAAAACCGCACGTCCAGTGTCACAGGGGACAAGGGGATGGTGACAGGAGGGGGAGCCACACATCAGCACGAGGACGTCGGCACGGCAAACACACAGACGTCCTCTGTGGATTTCAGAGCTGCACTGACTGACTGACTGACTGACTGACTGACAGGCGAGATTACAGAGCGAGGAGCGGGAGGAGGAAGCGGCACATACGATTTTGATGCGGTGGCCCGGAGTGGTGGTGAGTGCCCAGGTGCACGCCTTCTTACTGGGGTACTTATCCGGCCAGTTGGGGCTGGTGATGGTGCCGCTCACACTGTTCACAGTGTGATCGCAGCCGGCTGGAAGAAGCACATCGAGTCAGCACGGGCCGCTGGACACAGGTCACGTGGACACGGTTAATGGTGTGTGTGTGTGTGTGTGTGTGGGGGGGGTGGGGGCGTACCTTCTTTGCAGTCGTGCTTGTTCTCGTGCAGCACGAAGCCGCTCCGGCACTGACAGCTGTAGCTGCCGAAGGTGTTGACGCACTCGTGCTGGCAGCCGCCGTTCTCCTTGGAGCACTCGTCTTTGTCTGGGGGGGGGGGGGGGGGGGACACGGAGGACACGGCCCGGGGTGAGCGACGGGGAGCGGCTCCGGGGCAGCTCAGAGCCGAAGACGGGGGGGTCGGGGGGGGGGGGGGGGGGGGGGGGGGGGGGGGTTAGGGGTGGCTCGCTCACCTGAGAAGAACTGCGCCTTGAAGCCCTTCTTGGACACCGTGTTGTCCGACTTGAACTCGATGCGCATGTTGTTGTACTGCGAGGTGATGGCCTCCGGCTTCTCGGCGCCGCAGAACTTGCCGTGCAGCCGGGAGTCGGCGGAGAGGCCGCTGCGCACCTCCACGTAGTCGTACTTGCAGACCTGGGCGCGCACACACAGAGACCAGAGGGCGAGCGTGAGCAGAGGCGTCCCGGCTCGCCCCCGACATTCTGGGACACGGGCGCGGGCCTGGCCGGCCGCGAAGGCGGGAGGGAGGGAGAGAGAGCAGAACAACAGAACAAACCCACCCCGCGCCGGTTCAAAATAACACCAGTGCTCACGTCATTGCCCTCAGTCTCGAAGACGTCAAAGAGCAGAGTGATGCGGGTACTGCGTGGGCGCCACCAGCTGCCAGATGCAGTTCTTGTTGGGGGGGTACTCCCGGGGCCAGCCGGGGCTGGTGATGGAGCCGTTCAGCTTGGTGATGAAGCCTCCGCAGGCGGCTGTGGGGGGGTGGGGGGGAGGGGGGACAAGGACAGACAAGTTCACTCGGTGCAGACGCGTGGGCGAGGCAAACCAACGGGCCGGGCGATTGCGAAACGTTACGGCGCGGGTTGCGGAGCGCACGGCGGGCATGAAAAGCCCGCCTGTGTCCTGATTAAACCCGATTAGCGCCCGCGGGGACGCGGCGGGAGCTTTGCATCGGTTACGCAACGCGCAACATGTTGGAACAACTGGCGTGGGCCGTTCCCTCACCTGCTCATTTCCCCTGACAGAGTGCACCGTGCTGATCCCCGACAAACCGCAGCGCTCATGGCGTTGATGCACGGGTTGTGAAAGTTATCCAATGTGCTATTTAGTGTCTGGATGCTGGACTGCTAACCAGCAGGACAGGGATGAGCCACTGTTTTCATACCTCTTTGGGAAAGACAGACACCTTTGTGTTCTTTCGTAGTATTTTTATTTCAGATTTTTGAGCATAGAGCCAGTTAGCATAGAACGAGTTACACTGGTGGTGTTTACTGTCCCGCCGTCTATGTGCTGGAACTGTGCATTTTGAGCGTGCATGTGTAGCCTCCTCGCCTTTAATTTCGCTTTTCCAACAAAACCCACGAACTGCAGCACGAGCGGACTTCCTGTCGGGGGTGTGCGTTGTTTCGGTGGTCAGCCAGATACTGTACTGCAGATGCTGGCGCTCGGGCCTTAACCAACAACATGTAATTTGAGGTAAAAATAGCACTGGCATTGTTGTGACTCAAATCTCTGAGAGGGTAGCGCCCGGCCAAGCACTAGCATCACTTGGCATCATCTGGCTCTAGGGGATGACTATATTTATTGTATTTGGGTGGCTAACTGTGTAAAGTGCTTTAGCATGTAAATTACACGTTGAGCGGGGCCGCCCGGCTCCCCTCCCTGCACTTACCCTCGCAGCTGCGCTTGTCAGCAGCCAGCTCGTAGCCCGGGTCGCAGGCGCACTTGTAGCTGCCCAGCGTGTTGACACAGCGTTGCTCACAGCGACCGTTGTCCGGCTTGGAGCACTCATCCATCTCTGGAGAACACAAAGATGTGTTAGGACCCTTTTAGCCGGCCCCCCTGGCTCCGTGGCTTGCGAGGGAAACCCTCCAAAACAACAGCGCAGGCAGGCAGAGAGGGGGAGAGGGAGAGAGGGAGAGAGGGGGAGAGGGAGAGAGAGAGAGAGAAAGAGAGAGAGGGGGAGAGCAGCATTTCAAAGGAGCTGGGAGCAGCCGCAGCGGTGGCCGGCGGACGTCGGACGAGGGTTGACACCCCGTGACCTCTGACCTTTGAAGAAGTTGGCGGCGAAGCCGGCCTTGTTGACGGAGCCGTCGGAGACGAACTTCATCCACAGCTGGTTGGAGCTGGTCTTGATGTCGTCCGGCTTGTCGTAGCCACAGAAGCGGCCCAGGAGGGGGCTGCTCTCGGAGTTGCCGTCGCGCACCTCCAGGTAGTCGTAGGCGCAGCTGTCGTGCCTCTCAATCTGAGACCGAGAGCGCGAGAGGCGTGAGGGGGAAAGTGCGAGCCGGCCGGCAACGGGCCGATGGAGGGCGGACGAGGCTCTCACCTCAAAAGACTGGAAGGTCAGGCCCACGTGGTAGCCCTGGGCGACGGTGATCTTCCACACACACACTTTGTTGGGCCTGTAGTCGTCGGGGTAGTTGGGAGACTGGAT